>PVJH01016190.1:0-51220 GCA_004026705.1 Nesogale talazaci
GAGGTGAAGAGGCAAGAGAACATAGATATATTTGGTGAATAGGGAGTAGGCCACTCATCTATGGTAGAGGGTTGATGTAGGAAAATACTGCAGAAGGGGCATGGAGTTTGGTTGGTAGAGGCTCTGGGTGCTAAGGACAGCTTGGCCTTTTTCCTGTAGCCCTTGGGGAACTATTCTGAGGATATGAGTCAGGGATATGTTAGGCTGGAAGTGGTCTTTTAGGCTTTATCTAGCTTAGCTTTTCAGCCCAGAGGGAGAAGCAGGGCAATGCCACCGGGAGCAGCAAGACTTTGAGGAGCATAGGAAGTTAAGAGACTTAGCAAAGGCAGTTTACTACTGCAAACAGCAGCGTGACCCAGTGAAGAAGTTAGAAATCCAGGACTTTGTTTTATGACCCTGAAACCATTCTTATTCACTGTAGTTAGTGCCCAACATTCAGTAGATTGTGTGGCTGGCACTGCTGGGTTATACTGCCACTCCATAGGAAGAGGGTCTTCTATGGTCTCCCTATTTGCTTATTTTTTCTAACCTTTCCCCCCAAAATCTGCTTACCTGGGGCATAGGGGGAAAGCTACTATATACATACATTCCTGGAGTGAGGTCCAGGTCCTATGGCAGGAGCCAAACCCAATCCAGGGGTACATAAGGCAGTCAACTGAAAAGAAGGGGGGAATAAAGAAAAAATAAGACAGGAGTAGGGGGAGAACAGAGCACTAACGCACCCAAGAAGAGGGCATTGTTTATATCTCTACAGGAAAGGAAGAGACAGACCAGGCTTCAACCTGGTGTGCCAAGACATGAGTACAACATACCAGCATGTACCAGGGAACCAAAAGAGAGGTCTGAGGAGCTGGTCTCAATCGCAAGGACAGCACTGAAGGTACAGCTTGGGAGGGAGGGGCATCTCTGATTAGAGCACAAAGGAGAAATGAAGAGGAATGGGGGGTGAGGGGAACACATGCTGGCCCACCAAAGCCTGTGGATGATATTTCTGCTCAGAGTAGACAATGCACAAAGAGGACCACAGGGCCAGCCCCATCATGAAACACGACACCTCCCACTGAGCCATAGTGCTATGGGGGACAACACTGCAGACACAATTCAGGAATTATATCCAATCTGATCCCATCACACTGGAGTGAAACACCAAGGGTGTGCAACAGAGCAGCAAGGGGAACAAAGCGATGAAAACCCCAAGGAATACCAAAAATAGACTGTGGAGACAGAGTGTGGGCACTCTATCAAACTCAACTGGAAGAAACCTAAAGGTCAAAAAGCAGACCTGGGACTATTTATAGGCTCTTTCTTTTTTTGTCATTGGCTTTCTTTTAGTTGTTATTTTGGTTTTTATTTTTGTTGCTGTTGATATTGTCTTGTTGGTTTTGTCTTCCTTTGCTGTTTTGTTTGACTCTGCCTGTTTTTTTTGGCTTAGTAATGTCTCTGCATGTTTATCTAGATAAGAGGCAGGATAAACAATTCGGAGATGAAATCAATAGAACCGATGGTTCCAAGGGAATATGGGAGAAGGGTAAGTGGGAGACAGGAAGGTTGGAGGCAACATAGAGGCAAGGGAAAAACAAGTAAACCAAAATGAATGGAAAGACGGGCAAAGGATGCTTAGTGAGGCTTAATCAAGGGCAATGTAGTCTATGTACTTATATCTATACATGAAGAATTAAGGTGAATATTGGGCTCAAGTACTTGCTCAACACAAGAACACTTTGTTCTAATAATCTGGTATTCTGTGATGCTTGTCTCCCCAACATGTTTGCTGACAACAAAATGAGTGCATAAGTAAATGGGGTGATGAAAGCTGATGGTGTCCAGCTACCAAAAGATAGAGGGTCTGGGGTCTTAAAGGCTTGAAGATAAGTGGCCCTCTAGCTGAGAAGCAACAAAGTCCACCTGAAAGAAACACCCCAGTCTGTATGATCATGAGGTGTCAATGGGAAAAGGTATCGGGCATCTAAGACCTGGAACAAAATCATACCAATGTGAATTTGGGGTGGGGGGACAAAGGGTGAAGACCCAAAGTCCATCTGTAGACAATTGGACATCCCCCACAGAAGAAATTGTTGAGCCAGTCAGGGTGCAGTATAGCACTGATGAAACACACAACTTCCCTCTAGTTCTTTAATGCTTCTTCCCCTCCTTCTCCCACTATTATGACCCCAATTCTACCTTACAAACTAGATTAGACAAGAACATGCACAGTGCTACAGATATGAGCCCGCAATACAGGGGTTCCAGTATAGATAAGGTCCTCAGAGTCAACAATGAGAATAGAGATACCAGGAGGATAAGGGGAAGGAGGGGGAGAAAAGGGGAATTGATCACTAGGATCAACATATAATCCCTTTCCAGGGAGACGAGCAACAGAAAAGTGGGGGAAGGGTAACAGAGGGCGATGTAAGATATAAAAATAATAATCTATAACTTATCAAGGGTTCATGAGGGAGGGAGGGGGAAGAAGGGAGAAGGGGAAATGAGGAGCCGAACGAAACTAAGGTCTCAAGTAGAAAGGAAGTGCTTTGAAAATGATGATGGCAACCTAGTTATAAATGTGTTTGACACAATGGATGAATGTATGGATTGTAATAAGAGATGGGAGAGCTCCCAAATAAAAGTATTTAATAAACAGCAGCAACAAAATCTGCTTATCTATGTTTTTGTCTATGTGATTATGTAGCTATGTGTGTTGTCATCTATATCATGTTCTAAATAATATTTTTAGTTTCTTCCCCTTCTCTACATTTCTCTCCATCTTCACTCTGACTTTATGTAACCATCACTGTCTGCTTCTTTAGGTATGAAAATATTTTTCTTGAGTTATCTTTTTTTGTAAAAGTAGTTCCTTATACAGTGTTTGCTTTATCAGCTTGCCTAACTTCACTCAGCATAATATCTTCCATATTTGTACATGTCATGAGGTCTTTGACAGTTTCATCATTATTCTTTTGTGATGCATAATATTCCATTGTATCTGCCATTGGGCATTCCTTTATCAGTGGGACATTTTAGTTGTTTCCATCTCCTTGCTATTGTAAATAATGCTTTGATAAACTTAAGTGTATACATATCTTTTTCTGTTTTTCTCTTTATTTCTTGAAGGCATATACTGAATAGCGAGATTGCTGGGTCATATGGTATGTTAGGCCAGATTGATGAGAGACACAAATTCATTGACATTCATGTATGTGTAAGAAAGAATTTTATATCAAAGAGTAATTGGATCTCAAGAAAACATCTCAGCCCATTCCTGATCAAGTCCTTAAGTACAATATTAGCCCATAATTCCAATCCATGTCCATAAATTTCTCTTCAGAATCATGCAGCACATGCAATGATGTCAACTGCAAGATCACTGGCTGGTAGGTGAAGCTCTTGTAAATCCAATGCTGGTGGAAGCATTTCAGTGCTGGTGCAGATCTCCACGTGGGTTCTCCAGCTCTCAAGTTGACATGAAGTTATGTAACTACCACATCGTATTTTTATTCCGATTTCTTTGAAGACATGCCATATCACTTCTCACAGTGGTCATACAGTATTACAGTCCTCCCAGAAATGTATAAAGATTATAATCTCTCCATGTCTTCTCCAGTATCTGCTATTTTCTGGTTTTGTTATTATTAACTTTGCTATCAATGGTGGTATAAAGAGGTATCTTTGTTTTGATTTTCTCTACTTGGTTAGTTATTCATTTTTTCTTTTTGAGATGTTGCAATTTTCTATAGATTTTAGAGATTAGTCTTTTACTCAATGTATCATTGTGAAAAATTTTCCCCAGTCTGTAAATTCTCCTTTTACTTCTTTTTTTTTAATTTTTTTGATTTTTTGGAGCATTACTGCTCTCCGGTGGTGGGAGTAGCCTTTTAGTTTTTTTGATGAAGTCTTTGATACATGCAAATGTCATGCTTTTAGGAAGTCCCTGTCCTCTATTTTGCTTTCTGTTGAGAGTGTGTTTTTCATTATGTTTGGTAGAAGGTTAAGGTAAGGTATGAAGGCCATTAAGTTTGCCCCCATTTTTACACTGATGATCTTTGTACTTTTAGGTCTTTATTCCTTCTTGAGGTTGTTATTGTATATGGTGTGAGGTATGGGTCCTGTTTCATTCTTCTGCAAATTGAGATCCAATTTTTCCAGCACCATTTGTTGAAGAGACTCTCTTCCTCATTTATTGAATCTATAAATGCATAATTTTATCTTTGGGTTCCCTATTTTTGTGTTCCATTCGTGTAGTAGTTACATAATCTCATATCAGCTTGAAGATATTAAGAGTGAATGGGTGGAGTACAGCCTGTCAATCGGGTCACAGCCTGTGGGCATGGCCTTCTCATGAGGATTCTGGGAACTTCCTCTCTTTCTCCTTGGAGGTGGAGCACACTGTCTGCTTCACCTTTCTGTGGAGGAGACACTCAGAGAACTGGAGGAGTCACGTGAGACCTGGGCTATCATTGAGATGCTTCCGTCACCACTGGATCCACAAGTCTTCCCACCCACTCACCTATGATCTTCCCTCATTCAGCATCATTGCATGTGCTTCCTGAGTCTGAAGAGGAATTTATTTGTGGACTGCTAGCTGACATAGGAGCAAATATCAGAATAATGGACTTGATCTGGACTGGTCAGAAATAATTTCTCAATATGCAATTGCTCTTTGATACAAATCTCTTTCTTATACATATATGAATGTCCCTGGATTTGTTTCTCTAGTCGATCCAAACTAATACAACTCATCTAAATGTCTATTTATGTACCCAAACCAGGCTATTTTGAGCACAAGGCTATGTAATTGGTTTTGAGGTCAAGAAGTGTGAGGCCTCCTACTTTGTTCTTTTTTTCCCAGGTAGTGCTTATTCATCATGGCTTACTTTTTTTTCATATAAAGCTGGTGATAGTTTTCCACTTTTTAAAAGAATAACACTGATCTCTGGATGAGAATTGCATTGTATTTCTAGATGCAATCCTTTAATGATTTGGGTAGTATTGATATTTCCACTGTATTAAGTTTTCCTACCCATGAGCATGGAACCTTCTTCTATTTATGTAGGTTTCTTATAGTATTTTTTTGTCAATTTCTTC
Source organism: Nesogale talazaci (assembly GCA_004026705.1). Taxonomy (NCBI): domain Eukaryota; kingdom Metazoa; phylum Chordata; class Mammalia; order Afrosoricida; family Tenrecidae; genus Nesogale; species Nesogale talazaci. The sequence goes on from PVJH01016190.1 coordinate 5,083, forward strand.
ATAGAATTTTTTTTTGTTTCTGTGGTTAGGTTTACTCCTAAGTATTTCATCTTTTGGATGGCTATTATTAAAGTTTTCGTTATTTAATTTTTATTTTCAGAATTTCCTTTCAAAGTGCTCAAGAATACTGTTGATATTTATATGCTGCTCTTGTAGCCTGCCAGGTTGTCAAATTTTTCAATTTGTTCCAGTAATTTTTGCTTTGTCAAGGCTGTGTAGTTTTCTACATGCAGAGCCATGTTATTTACAAATAGTTTTACTTCTTGTTTGTCAATTTGGGTGCCTTTGACTTCTTTTTTGTAGTCTGATAGTTCTGGTTAAGACTTCCAGGACTATGTGAAATAAGAGTGGTGATAAAGAGGATCCTTGTTATGTTCCCATTTTCAAGAAGAAATCCTAAGTTTCTCACCAAGGATATTTGTCAGCAATGTTGTATTTACTACTACATGTGTCTTGATTTCTTTTTAGTTGTTTTGTTCTCCGTGAAAGTGATACATTAAAGTCTCCTACTATCCTTGCAGGGTTGGCTATTTCTTCAATTCTTTTAGAGGTTAATTTGGGGAGTCACTATGAGTTGACATCAGCTGTATGGTAGTCAGTTTGATTTGGATTGATTTATTTTTTCAATTATTATGACTCTGTCCTCTTCTTGGATCAACACTTCAATCATCATATAAAGTTCTTTGGTTTCCATGCTGGTTTGGGCCTTAATGTCTGTTTTTACTATAAATCGTCACCCTGTTCCTTTTATTGAAAGTTGCTTGCTATGTGAATCCTTTTGTCTTTAATCTGTTTTCTGTCTTCGTGTCTAAGTTGTGTCTCTTGTAAATATCATATTGAGGAGCCCTGATTTCTAAACAAATTTTTCTACTACTCTATCACTTGACAGATGCATTTAGTCCATTCATAGTCAGTGTAATTGTTGCTAGGGAAAAACTTACTGCTGTCTTTCTCCAATGTGCTTTGTTTTGGATTTGATTGGTTTCTGTGCTTTGTGGTGCTGCTGGCTTCTTCTGCAAATTTTTTCGTACTGAGTTCATTGTGTGTACTGAGTTCGTTTGTCATTTTCTTTATTGCTATTGTTTTGTGTTTGCTAAATATGATTTTTCTTCGTAAACATTTTATGAGAGTGTGCTTGTTTTTGGAGATTATCCAGTAATGTATTTCTTCTTACCATGTTTAAAATAGTATGTTCAAAAAATAGGATGTTCTATTCTGAAATCTACTAAACTTCCTCACCATTGGGAAGTTCTGTAGCTAGCCTATTTCCTCATTTTACTTTGTAATTGTCTTCTTTACATATTGGTATCTCTGATTTTCTACTTTCAGTCTTGTGGGTTTACTTTATATGGAATACTTCTACATATGAGTTGACTTTTGAGTGTTGTTTCATATATGTTAATCTCTGGCTGTTGTCTGACACTGCTAGTTCTCTGTCCAAAGAATTCTCTTTTTGTATTTCTTGTAAAGCTAGTCTGATGCTTACAAACACTTTTAATTTCTGTTCTTCTGGAAGTTTTCTGACTTCTCTATTATATTTGAAGGACAGTTTTATGGATATATAATCCTTAGTTAACAATTTTGGTTTTTTTTCAGAGTTTCATATACTATCCAATTACTTTCTTGCCTGCATTATTTCTGATGAGAAATTAGAGTTTAGTCTTTTTGGTTCTCTTTGTGGGTATCTTTTCATTTTTTCCTGAGATGTTTTCAGGATTCTTTCCTTGCCTCTTACTATGTAAAGTTTAATTATACTATATGTGTTAGTCCAGGTAGACTAGAGAAACAAATCCATAGAAACTCATATGTGAAAGAGTTTTATATAAGGGGTAATTGTACTTTAAGGAATCATCCCCACCAGTCCAGTCCCAGGCCGTATGTCCAATATTAGCCCATATACCCAATTGCAATCTATAAAATCCTCTTTAGACTCATGAAACACATGCAATGATGCTGAATGTGGGATGGTCACAGGCCAGTGGGTAGAAAGTCTTTGGATCCAGTGGCATTATAAGCATCTTAGTACTGTCAGGGTTCTCTCCATGGTTTCTCCAGCTTCAGAGGCCTGGTTGCATCAGGGCAAGTCCACGTGGCTTCTCCAACTCAGGACGCTAGTGTAGTTTCATGTGTTTTGTTAGCTTCAATGTCTCCCAGGGAGTAAACAGTGTGTCTCCCATCTCCAAGGAGGCAAAAATGGATTTCCCAAAATTCTAAGGAGAAAGTCATGCTCACACAGAGGCCTCATTGGCCATGATACGCTTCACTCTTAATTCTCTCAAGTCCCAAATTGACACCAGATTGTGTAACTACCACATGTGTCTTGGTGGTTATGATGTGTCTCGATGATTTTCTTTGGGGTCCAACTGGTTCGTTCTGTCTTTGAACGCTTTGAACGCATATCTGCTAATCTTTTATGCAGTTAGAGAAGTTTTCATCCTGCAACTCTTCAACGATTATTGTTGTGCTTTTATTGTGATTCTGTTCTGAAATTCCAATTACACATGTTACTATTCTTAATGGCATCTCACACAAATCTTAGGTTTTCCAGATATATATATTTATTTATTTTTTGGTTGCTCTAGAGTGGTGGTTCTCAACCTTCCTCATGTTGTGACCCTTTAATACAGTTCCTCATGCTATAGTGACCCCCAACCATAAAATTATTTTTGTTGTTACTTCATAACTATAATTCTGCTATTGTCATGAATCAGGTGTCCCCTATGAAAAGGTCATTTGACCCCCAAAGGGGCTGTGACTACAGATTGAGAACCATTGCTCTAGAGGATTAGAATGGAGAGATTTGCCACCAACAATTGCAATTTGTCATTTCATTGATCAAATCCTATTCCTTTGAGCCTTCAATGTTTTATGTATTTCTGAAATCTTAGAATTAGTTTGATGGGATGCCACGCTCTGGCCCCAAAGTCTATCTTTGTTAGTCCCTAGGGACTTTGTTGTTCTGTTTCCCTTACTGTTGTGTTGCACACCCTTTGTGTTTGCCTTAGTGTGGTAGGGTCAGATCAGGGTACAATTCCCCTCCTGTCATGCTCACCCTCCTGACATGATTGCCAAAGACAAAGTGGGTTCACAGCAAATGTGATAAAGATTGCTGATGGTGCCTGACTATCAAAAGATATATCATCTGGGGCCTTAAAGGCTTGAAGATAAACAAGCAGCCCTCTAGTTGAGAAGCAACAAAATCCATATGCAAGAAGCACATCAACCGATATGATCATGAGGTGTTGATGGGGTCAGGTATCAGGCATCAAAGAACAAAAAAATCATATCATTGTGAATGAGGAGGAGTGCAGATTAGGGATCCAAAGGTCATCTGTAGGCAACTGGGCATCCCCTTACAGAAGGGTCACGGGGAGGACATGAGCCAGTCAGGGTGCAGTATAGTACTGATGAAACATGCAATTTTCCTCTAGTTCTTTAATGTATCCTCCTCTCCCCCCATATCATGATCCCAATTCTACCTTATGAATCTAGCTAGACCAGAGGATGTACACTGGTACAGATAAGACCTGGAAACACAGTGAATCCAGGACACGTAAACCCCTCAGGACCAATAATGAGAGTAGCTATACCAGGAGGGGAAGGTGGGAAGAAAGATGGAACTGATGACAAGAATCTCCATATAACCCTTTCCCTGGGGGGCCAGCCCACAGAAAAGTGGATGAAGGGAGACATTTGACAGTGTGAGACATGGCCAAAAAGAAGATAAATTATCAAGAGTTTGTGAGGAAGAGTGAGGAAAGAGGGAGAATGAGGAGCAGATACCAAGGGCTCAAGTAGAAAGAAAATGTTTTGAGAATGATGATGGTAACAAATGTACAAATGTGCTTGACACAATGGATGCATGCATGGATTGTGATAAAAGTTGTAAGAGCCCCCAATAAAATGATTTTTTAAAAGGAAAAGGGTATTTAATGAATAAAGAGAAAGGGAAATAAAATTGAGGAAGAGTAAAAGAAAAAGGAAATAAAAACAATAAAAACTCCCTATAGGGAGGGAAGAATAAAAAGAAAAGATGATAGCAAAAAAAATTAAGCTAAAAATACAAAAAAGATGGAGGACAAGAAATGGAAGGAAAGGAAAGAAGGAAAACAGTGAAAGAATGATAAAAATAAGGAAAGGGAAAAAATAAAACAAAGAAAGGAAAACATAGGCATATCAGGCATCAGAGAGAGGACAGGGCACTGATGTGGGTTTGTGCCCTCTGCCAGTCAAAGATTCCATAGAGGAGAAGGGAGAGTATAGAGAATATGGGATGCTCAGTTCTAGAAGGAATTCCTGTCACCCTAGATGGTGTCTGGTTTAGTGCACCTGATCTGTAAGTAGTTTGTGCCAGTTCAGCGGGTGGTTGAGGTCAGGGTACTTGATCCCAGAATGAACTAATTCAAGCTCTGAGGGCAGCTGTGGGCTGGGTGACTGGTCATGGAAGGATTGCTTGTCTGGGAATTGCAGGATTTCTGGGAATAGTTCATTCGTTCAGCGCCATGGGTTTTGATGATCTGATGGAGGCTGGAGTGGAGTGTAAGCACCTTCTGACCTGGGTGAAGCACCTGGAACTGGATCAGTAAAAGAGCAGCTCTGATCTCAGAGTAGGGGGCTGTGAGGGGAGCATGGGCACCAGCTACTGGGTGGATGAGGATGGTGGCTGGTATACGTCTAGCTACCAAGAAGGAGTAGGAAACAGAAAGAGGGGCATATTTTCTAGTTGACCCCAGCAACCAGTGTGGGTGTTTGTGTCACCTGATGGGATGCTGTCCTGATTGGATGCTGCTTGGGAAAGTTCAATATGGCCATCCAGTTCACTCGCCCAACTGGCCTCCTCTCATGCTGCTTTTGTTCAGCTTCTAATCGGTATTCAACCCATCTGTCTACACATTTCTCAAAAGCTCAGCATTCTAGATTCTCACCTGCTTTCTTATACCTTGACTGCACACAGCCTGGGTAGCCAAGTCTGCTTAGTCCACTATTTTGCTGAAGTTCAATGGTATCCTTTCTTGATTGCTTTTTTTTTTAATGGGAGTTGATTGTAGGTCTAAGAAATATGAAATCTTTGCCAACTTCAATCTTTTCTCCGCTTATGATGATTTAGATGATTGGTCCAATGGTAAGGATTTTTTAAAAATTTTAAGTTGAGGTAGAATACACACTGAAAGTTGCAGTCTTTACTCTTAAACAGTAAGTGTTTCAGGTCCTCTTCCCTTTTAGCTAGCAAAAGTGGGTTCTCTGCATATGGCAGCTTGTTAATGAGGCTTCTTTCCCTCCGGATATCACTTCCTCTTTATATAGTCAAGCATCCCAGATGTTTTACTCAGCCAGTAGATTTAATAAGAACGGTGAAAGGATATAACCTTGACTCCCCACTTTTCTGATTTTAGACCACCCAGTATCCCCTCTTTCTGTTTGAATGAATGCCTCTGAATTGGCGTGAACACAGTGAAATTGTCTTCATTTGTCAGTCTGCGCAATGTTTTCTGTCATTTGCTATGATCCACAAAGTCAAATACCTTTACATCGTCAGTGAAACACAAGTGAGCATCTTTCTGGTATCCTCAGCTTTCAGCCAAGATCCATCTGACATCAGCAATTATATCTCTCCTCCCACATCCTTTTCTGTATCCGGCTTGAACTTCTGTCAGTTCTCTGCATGCACACTGCAGGACCTATTTTTGAATTATCTTCTTCAAATTTTCACTTGTTTGCACTTTGTTGGGTCACTCTCCTTTTAAAGGGGCACACATAGGGAACTCTTCTAGACAATTGACGCAGTATCCGACTTCCAAATTTCTCAACATGAACAAGTGAGCATTTCTAGCATTGTACGAGTCTATGAAGTATCTCGTGATAGTTCTTCAATTTCTGGAACCTTACATTTTTCCAATGCCTTCAGGGTAGCTTAGGTTTCCACCATCATTTTTTGTTCATATGCTACCACCTGAATTATATGACAAAATTCAAAACCAGACTCACTGCCATTGATTTGATCCCCCAAACAAAACTTATTAATGGTTATCAATGGTAGAAGAGAGGGGGGAAAGAAGATTTTTGTTGAGGGTGCATCGAGTTTATGTTAGTGGTGGTGGGAAAGACTTTGAAAAAGCATGGTGGGAATAAGTACACAACTTGAAGAATGTCATCAATGTCCCTGAATTGTGTTTCTACAAAAAAAAATTTTTTTTTTGTTTTTTGGGCATCACTGCGGGCATCACTAGTGGTGTGAGTAGGAGGCCCAGCCTTTGGTTCTGTGGAGCCGCTGCTGGAATTGAACCTCCATCCCAGTGGGCTGTAGTCCCGCGCACAACCACTATGCCACCGGGGCTCAGCCTGTTTCTACAAAATTTTGAATGATTTTTTTTGTTGTGTGCATTTCCACCCTATAAATTTTCAAATTAATTAAAAACAATACTGGTAGTTCAAAATTAATATGAGATCACAAAGATAAAATTACATACATGCATTTAAAGGAAATTGCAGAAGATATGGATAATTTGCTAGTAGAGCTGTCGGAGCTGAAAGGACATAGACCAAGTATGAGGGCACGAATGTGTGAAGGAAGGACATCATGCAGCAGGTGGCATTTTAGTTGGGTCTTGAAGAAGATGTAAAATGTAGGTGAGCAGTGAGACCAAGAAAAGGAATTGCTAAGGGGCCAAGAATAGCTGAGAAAGATCAAGTGAACGTATGTCCGGAGCAAGAATCTCAAAGCAAGGAGGATACATTTTGCATCAGCTTAGTCACAACTTAATTGAAGATGAGAGACTGAATGTAATAATGGCTCTTTCTTTTATATATGCGATTCTTGAATATAGCACTTTATCTCATTGGATCTGTAGAACCACCATTTTGGGGACTATTACTGCTATAATTTTGAATAATGAGTAAACTGAATCTTAGAGAAATTTACTCATTTTCCCACCACGATCACATAGCTAGTAAGTTGTAAAACCAGTATGACACCAATTTGTCTTAATTGATAGACATATTGCTAACTTACTAAGTTGATCAGAGATGATAGTCAAGAGGCCAACAATCCTATGTAGCAATGTTTGGGTTCACTAGCCATTTGAATAAGACAAATTTTACAACTTTTTTGGGGGGGCATCACTGTCCTCTGGTAGGAGTGGGAGGCCCAGCCTTGCTCCTGGAGAGCTGCTGCTGGATTTGAACCTCCAAGCCAGTGGGCTGCAGTCCCACACTCAACCACTATGCCACCGGGGCTCAGTCCGATAATACAAATTTTAAAGAGTGATGAAATACCACCTCCTGGCAACAGTGATAACAAAATTAAAAAAAACAAAAACTAGTACTAGGATATGCTGGAGAGGATGTGGAGAGATTGGAATCCTTATGTTCTGTTGGTGGGACTGTAAAACTATACAGTCACTCTGGAAAGGGGTATGACAACTCTTTAACAAATGCAAGCAGAAATGCCGTGTGACTCAGCAGTCTCTCTACTCAGCATGTACACTAGAGAAATAAAGACCAAAACACAAACATATATACCTACAACCATGTTTATCACAGCACTGTCCACAATTGCAAACATGTGGAAAGAACAAAACTGCCTGCTGTGGAGGAATGGATAAATCCTGGTCCGTATATACAATGGAATATTACGCATCCCTAAAAAACAATGATGAAACTGTCAAACACTTCAGAGCATGGGAAACTAACTTTGCAGGACATTCTGCGAAGCAAAGTTAGTTAACTTCATAAACACCAATACTGTATTTGACAACTATTGTATTTTTAAAAATCAAGAGAAATGTTTTTCAGACAAAATATGCAGACTTTGAAGGCTTCAGGGAGACCAGGGAGATAGGGAAAGGAAAGAGAAAAAGGAGATTTAAAAAAATAAAATGAAAAGGATGGACTACGTACATAGGGTACTTTCTGGGATGCTGTCAGTGTCCTGTTCCTTGTTCTGGGTGGTGGTAGTGACCTAGGAGTTCACTTTCTGAAAATCAATTGAGTCATACAACTTTTACCTTTGTATGTCATTTGCCTCCACAAAATTAATATACTAAATAAGCATGAACATAGCTCACATTTGTTTCTATGAATTTTGTTTGTCAATTGTCAGGTCCATCACATATTTCCTCTGTGGGTTTCTGAGACTAACTCCTTACTGCAATAGAAAGAAGTGTCTTTGTTCTAAAAAGGGGCCGATAGTATTCTACTGCTGAGTGTGTAGTTAGCAGACCAGTGTGTAAAACTTTGCACCACCAGGGCTTCTTGGGATGAAGCACACAGATATCAAATTGAGCTATATCTGTGAAAAGAGATTTTGAAGAAACACAATAGCATCAATCAAAACAAGACCACGGCCTATTGTGAAATAATAGCCCAACACATGCTCAAAGGCAAATTCAAGCTGAAGCTGAAGAAAAATTGAGCAATTTCACCAGAGCCCAAGTATGACCTTGAATTTATTTCACTTGAATTCAGAGATCACCTTGAGAACAGATATAAGGCTATGAACCCTAAGGACTAAAGACCACATGAGTTAGGGGATGACATCATATATGAAGAAAGCAAAAGACCATTAAAAAGACAGAAAAGAAAAAGCCTAAAATGATGGCAGAAGAGGCTCAGAAACCTTTTCTTGAACATATATTAGTGACTAAATAAATGGAAGAAACAATGAAGTACAGGAAATGTGCAGAAGACTTTAAAGGATAGCTCATGAAGATAAAGTAAAATACTATAATAAAAGAGGCAAAGACCTGTAGTTAGAAAGTCAAAAGAGAAGAACACGCCCAACATTGCTCAGACTGAAAGAACAGAAGAAAATATTCAAGCCTCAAGTTGCAGTACTGAAAGATTCTATGGGCAAAATACTAAAGGACGCAGAAAACATTTAAAGAAAATATAAGGAATACACAGATTCACTGTACCCCACCCCAAAATTATTAGTTGACATTCAGCCATTTCAGAAGTTTGCATGTGATCAAGAACTGATGGTATTGAAGGAAGAAGTGCAAGCTACAGTGATGACAGGGGAGAAAAACAAGCCTCCAGGAAATGCAAAAAAAAACAAAACAAATTGAGCTGTTTCAATACACAGTTGCAATGAGTCTATGCTAAAAACAAAAGTTTTAAGACCTGATCAACTCTCTGGATGAGGTCCTCATTTGTAAGACCTGTCCAACTGACTGCATGAGGTCCATATTAGTGTCCATTCCAAAGGAAAGTGACCCACTAGGATGCAGAAACTGATCAACAATACTATATCATTGCTGTCACACACAAGCAAAACTTTGCTAAAAATAATGCAAACTCGTGCTTGCTTCGGCAACACATATACTAAAAAATAATGCAAACTCAGGTGCAACCACACATCCATGAAGAATTACCAGAAATTCAAGCACATAGAGCAGAGGGTATTATTATTAGCATTAGATGGGTCTTAGCTGAAAGCAAGCAATACCAGATAGATATTTACCTGTTCTTTATTGATTATGCAATACTAGGGATTAAAACAAATTATGGGTAACATTGCAAGAATGGGAATTGGAGAAAACTTCATTATGTTCAAGCAGAACTTGCACATAGATCAAGAAGCCATCAGTGTGGAAAGAACAAAGAGACTCTAAAAGGTGTAAATCAGAAAGTATGTGCATCAGTGCTGTAGCCTTTCACCGGATTTATTCAACCTGTAGGCTCAGCAATTACTCCTAGAAGCTGAAATATATAAAGAAGAGCCTGATTGGATATTCCCCCACAGAATGGTTATAGGGTCAGACCAGGTGCAATTCCAACACTGGGTCCTCAGTGTTGTCCATCGGGCCATGGATCAGCAAGGGTTGTCTTGTCTCATAGCAGAGCTGGTCATCTGCTTCTCTTTGTGCATTGGCTGTTCTGAGTAGGAATATCATCCTCAAGGCTTTTGGGACCAGGATACATTCCACTCTCTTCCTCCCCCTTCATTTGCTCCCCTGTGCTCTCATCAGACATGTCCCTCTCCCCAAGCTGCAGTTTTAGTGCTGTCCTCTAATATACCGTATTTTTCAGACTATAACACACACTCCCTCCCTACTTTGGGTGGGTGGGTGGGTGGAAATGAGGGTACGTCTTATGGTCCAAAGGTATGGTACCACAGAACATTTTAGTATACTGGTACTGTTTGGTTCAGAATATTTTTTTTTCTTGTTTTCCTGCTCTAAAAACTGGGTGTGCTTTAGGGTCAGGTGTGTCTTACGGTCCAAAAAATATGTAAATTCTTCTGGGGGAAGGGGCAGCTGTCCATGTAGATGGGATTGGAGTTGGGCCCTCAGACCCTTCCACTGGCTCCCCACTTCATGCTGTCAGTCTGCATTCACCTCCTGGAACACCGGGTTTATGTCTAGTCTCTTTCCCTCTCAATTTTCTGATCTGGCAGCAGGAACTCTGGGGGAGGAGGGGTGTCTTAACTAGACAGCATTTTCTCCTCCCTCTCAAGCCATGATATTTTCGGTCACCTCATATCCATGCAAAGCTAGACAACGACCAAAAAAGAAGTAATAGATTTTGCATTATGGGATAGGTGAAAAATATTTATTATACCATGGACTGCCAACAGAGGAAACAAATATGTCTGGAAAGAAATACATCTAGATATTCCTCAACATCAACGTTGGTGAGATTGTGTCTGATGTACCTGGACACGTTATCTGTACTTGGGAAAGACTTGGGAAAGAAGAAAAGGAAGACTTCCAATGCAATGGACTGACACCTGCTTGCATCAATGGACTCAGGCATAGCAACGATTGCAGGGATAGTGCAGTGTTGTTCCAGGAACATAGAGGTATGATGAGTCAAAGTGAGGTGAGAGAGCCAAAGGCCCCTTCCCGTAGGTACTTGAACTAGAAAAAAGAGGGTTGGAAAAGTGGCCAATGAACTGGGCTGGCTGTGACTCTCTGCAGAGAACTGACTGGAGGAGTCAGATGAAGAAGGGTGAGGTTTTTTATCAGAAAAGATGTATGTGGATATAGAGGTGACTGGAGTGGCTGAAGGAGTGGTGTTTCCTGAGGAGCTTGCCTTCATTTACACACAGGGTGGGGTCTGTGGAGCTCCTGCCTTCCCTCTCTCCCACGCTACCTCCCTGATAAGGAGAAGGAGGAGAAAAGTGTTCAGAGAATATAGACATATAGACAAGCACATATGTGCTCACATGTACACGCCACTGATATTCAAGTGATTCAGGGCCCAAACTTTCAAAGAGTATAGAGTATTATTGGATTAGAGGGAATGAATAACTGACCACTCCCCGCTACCCTGCCAATCTCGTGAATTTACAACCCATAGACTTTGAAGTCAAAGGAAAAGTACCATTCAATCATGAGCCCAAAGTTCAAATATTAGAAGTTTGCCTCTAATAAGGGACAGCCTTCTGGGGTAATTTTGAGATCCAAACAAAATAATAAATGAATGAGTGTTTGGTCAACTGTCATGTGCCTTTAAATTGCAAAGTGTTATTAACCTGTCGAATGCTATCTGAACATACGAGATAATGAAGGGTGATTATTGAGGAAATAGTATTCTGAATGTAGTCTGTAACCTGAAAATAAAGCAATCATAAAGTCATTTGTTTTATTTAGAATATTTTATCATTGTGTTGTTGAGAATATGCATGGCAAAAACACGGGGCCCTTAGCGTTCTGCCTGTTCAATCCAGTGACGCTGATTTCCTTCTTTGAGTTGGACACCCTTCCCGCATCCTGTGTAGTTCTGTCCCCATTAGCATGAACTCCCTGCCCCCTGAGCTTCTTATCACATCTTTAAAGCTGCTGGTGTCACTTTGATCTCATATAGATAACTCTCAAAAAAAAAAAAAAACCAACAAAACACAATGCTCCAGGCAGACATTCTTTACTTAAGTGAAACTATTTGGTTTTATGAGGACTTCTGGGGATACTTTGGGTTTAAAGTTTAAAGATGATTAACAAAGAAAACAAATCTCAAGGTATTCGTTCTGGGGGCCGCTGCAGCCTCCATGACTCCAGAAACGAGTCCATTCAAAATTGAAATTTTGCTCTGTTTTTGCCTTTTTGGGTCAGATTTCTTCTGTGGACGCTTTGATCAAAAAACTCAGTCATAATAACCAGAGATGCAGCTATCAGGCTTCTTCTCATCTGGAGTAAAGAAGAGTGACAAAAATCCAAGGCTCAAGAAAACAAGTAGTCCAAAGGACGAAGGGGCCGTGTGAACCCAGTCTCCACGAGCTTGGCCAGGAGATGTCCAGCTGCTTGACCGACACCTCTTATTAGGATCATAATAGAGAAGGAGAAAAACATGTAGAGCAGAATTCAAAATCCTTAAAAAAAAAAAAAAGGCTAACTGGAGTGGTCGGATTGCGTCTAGTAGACCCCCAGAGACACTGGTCCTTACACATCCTTCAATCCTGGAACTGAACATGGTCTTGGAGATCCTGCTTTCAGGCAAGCGGCGGACATCCCTATAACGCAGACAATATCATCTGTGAAAAGCATGCTCCAAACAGCAATCAAGTGGATAAGAGAAAAGGGGCAGGATTTGCCAAAACCAAACAAAAATTCAGAAGGGTAGAAGGGGAAGAAGAAGGGTGGAAGGGCGACTGGAAATGAAAAACCCAGAGAGGAGGGGGAAGAGGGTTGTTACCTTGATTACAACCCCTGTCCCCAAACAAAATATGTTACAACTTGTTGAATGGAAAACTAACGTGCTCTGTAATTTGTTCCTGAATCACAATGGTATGTTAAAAAAAAAAATCTGGGCACCATCCAGTTCTTCTGGTCTCAGGGCAAAGGAGGAAGTTGTTTACAAAGGCAATTAGTCATACATCTCATGTCTCTTCCTTTCTCTGCTTCTCTTTCTTCTTTTGCTCCAGGTTAAGAGACCAATTGTTGGGCCTTTGATGCTGCTTTGGAGCAAGACCCCAGGCACTCCCCAAAGAATCAGGAAGCACAGAAGATGCCCTGAAAATGTTGTTAGGTCAACTGACTGGAATATTCAGTTTTTCTACTTTTAAGAAACATGAAACTTTGAAATGCCTCTTCTTTCCCCTTGAAACGGATCACCTTGGTGGAACTAGACGTTTACTTCAAAGAGAAACTTGTCAAAACAGATCGAAGACTCATTTCCTAGGATGACTTTCCTTCCAGATCAGTTTACAAACCACACAGAATTCTCTCATTAATTTACCAACTCGGTGTGTTTCAGATCTTATAGATTCTTACCTAGATTAATCATTAAATCTGACTCCAAAGGGATTTTCAGTGTTTCCAAAAAAAAAATTAAACTTCATTCCTGAAGTCATGATTCTTCATTATCCCTGTGTTGGAGACCTGCTGAAACATCTGGGCGTCTCTGAAGTCCCAGGTGCAAAACTCCCTACCCTTCCAAAGTAAGATCATCTACCACATATCTAAGGAAGAGTCTTTTCTGACTCAAAGCAGCAGTTTGTTGGAGTAAATGTTTAACTTTGCAAAGGAATTGCTTTGAAGGAAAACATGCCACTGTAGATTGCATGCTATGAGTGTGGAAACATTAGTGCTTTATGGTCACATGGGCTTTGTGCTATTATTACTATAGCTGGGGCAGTGTTCTCTCTCCCTCTCTGTTTTCTTCTTCTTCTTTTTCTTCTTCTCTCTTTCTCTCTGTTTTCATTGATAATGGGATGCTCAGGAACCATCTCGATTTTCATAGGGGTGTTCTCTGCTTTCCCCAAGAGTCAACCCTCTACTCAATTGAACCAATTTAATCCAAAGGAGACATGTGAACCCCATCTCCTGAACGGAAGGTGAAAACTCTCCCCTTGACCCACCACTGTCGACTCACAGAAAAGCGCCACAGAGCTAGGGGAAGGCATCCCATGGCTTGAACTTGCCCTGAAGGTCTGCCTGGTTGCAAAAGCTAACAGAAGTCATGTGCTGTTCCTGGAGGAGTTCTGGCTGAGGCACAAGTAGCATGGTGGCTCTGAGACAGAGAGGGCTCCTGCAATCCACTCAGGTCAAACACCAGACGTAAATGGCTCTAGGAACTAGCTCTTTTCATCCTGAAAACCACCTCAGAAAGGTACTACTGTCCTTATTTGAGAGATGAGAAAACAGACACAGAAAAAGCAAAATGGCTTATAATTAGAGTCAAGTCAACTGATAAAGTATAGATGCAGGACTTGAATTCAGATTTGATGAGAAAGCCTGGGTTCTCTTTCTACTGCCTGGGCCTCCTTCCCACACTGGCTTCTGGGAAGAGTCACTCCCTCCTCATGGCACTCCTGGGCATCAAGGTCATTTCATGTCTCTTGTGGGGGACATTGTCCCAGATGGCCCATCAGACACCAAGGATTGTGACTCCTTTGCTTTATTTACTTTCTTTGTGGCCTCGTCAAACTCTTTCAGTTGTCTGAGCCTCCACGTCCTGATCTGTAAAATAAGGTGCCAGAACCAAAAGAAATGTCCTCGCTGTCAAGTCCCCAACTCTGAATTCTGTGCAACCACACCTGTCCCTCAACCTCAGATGCCTTCTCCATCCTGCTAGCTGCTCATCTTTGGGGTGCAGCCTTCTCTGGCGACCCTGACTGGAAGCATACCAGGCTCTAACCTTACTTACTGGTTGTTGTCCACTGTGTGCTTGATTGGCGGATTGACTTCTGTTATTTACACTTCATTGCATTGGGTATTATGAACGTCTCTGACACCTTGAGTATTTTATTAAGTTCACTTAGCTTTTATCCAGTATCCCAGTTTATGTATGAATAAGCCACAATTTATGCTTTAAATGCCCATGAAAGACCATTACTTATTTCTATTTTTCGTACACAGTGTCACAGCCCATATTCTTCTCCCTGGCTTCCTATATCCATGAGCAAGAGAGTGCCTAGAGTGGACTGCAGAGGTGGACTTGTTGAGTTATATGGTTGGGGCATCAGGTATAGCTAAATGGTTCTCACAAGTGGTTGTACCACTATATGCTCTATGTGTGTGCATTCTAGTTCCCATACTGTCACCCCAAACTACCAAACTTGACCCCCTCCAAGTGGATATTTTAGCTGCTTTTGTTACGGCACTGATCATTTTCTTCTTTCTACCTGTATGTTTATATTTGTATGCCCACTACTTCCCCTACTGACCTGTACATTTTGTAAGGGCAGACCTTGCTGACCCCAAGGTCAAGGAATTGACTCCAACTCAAGGTGACCTCATGTGGTCTAGAGCAGCGTGGTGCCCTGTATCATTTTCAAATGCCCGGTGTTTTGGAAGAAGATCACCAGGCCTTTCTTCTGTGGTGCCTCTGGGTGGATCCGAGTCGCCAACCATTTGATTAGCAGTCAAGTGATTTAAGTGTTTGAACCATCCACGATCTCTTTTGTAAGGGCGGAATCTTCCCTTGATTCATTTTCACATTCCTCCCACAAAATGTAGTGCGTGTTGAGAAGTGCTTGATAAAGAGCCGTGAGCACACGGTGGAATACTATGCATCCCTGAAAAATGGTGATGACGCCCCAAGTACTTCATGGCAGGGACGGACCTGGAGAGCATGATGTTGTGTGACAGTAGTCGACCAGAAAAGGATCAGGATTGTTTGAGACCGTTTAATCAAGACTCAAGTTTTCTTAGCAAAGGAAACAGATTTGGTGGCTACTGAGGTGGGAGTGGGGATGGGGCCCAGGACGGAGAGCAATAGGCTAGAGAGTAAGCAGGTGTTAACGTATGTGAAGGAAAAGAGAGTAGTCCACAAGAGGGGGGAATGAAAGGTAGGGGTAGGGCAGGCTATTAGGGGAGGAAAGTATGATAAGTAGCTCACAATTTCCAACTCGCTGCCATTGAGTTGACTGTGACTTCTAGCCACCGTGTAGGACCGGTTAGCGCTGCCCCTTTGGGTCTCCAAGACGATAACTCTTTGTACAAGTAAAAAGCTTCTGCTTTCTCCAAGAGAGTGCCTGATCGTTTCAAACCGCTGACTTTGACATTAGCAGCCCCCTATGGAATCACCGAGGCTCCTGAAATGTAACCCCCGACCTGACTCACAATAAAAAAATATATTTAAATTTTCTCTCGTAAGATGGAATTTTAAAAATAGGTGACCAAATAAATAGATGCACTGGACTAATGTGTTCCTAACACCTTCCCCAAAGATGGTGAATCCAGGAGGGCAGGCTAAAGCTATCTCTATTAATGTGGTATGAGGATGTGGGTAGGGAATCCCCTTCAGACGCCAAGATGGCAGCCCTGTGGTCACAACTGAACTGGAGACCAAAGACCTCAAGATCTACAGTGGACTGTGACCAACCTCTGGGAGACTCGGGCTTTCGATTATCTTATCAGGGTATTCACCAAATATTGATTGATTGTTGTGAGTGGCTGATTGCCCAGTCTCTGAGGCCATGTTTGCTAAGTAGCATGAAAGCTGTTTCTGAATGGAACTCCCCGACCCAACCCCACCCCATTACTAAGGGTTGGCTGGGCGCCATGTGTCCTTTGGACTAGGTGCTGCATGACCCATGGTAAGTGCCTCCCCTTTCTGCTGCCCAGAAGTTCTGAGCTGACTCATTTTCTAAATAAGCCATTTGTGGTTTCTGGTCTGACATCACATGTCGAAGAATGAGTAATTTTTCAAGAACCTGAATTATATTTGAGCAGAAGAAGATACATGTGTATGTTACTCATGGCTCTGGGATCAGGGGGCAACCCAGGTCTAAGTCACCCAACTTTGCACCAGCCTTTCTTTCTGTGGGGCCAACAGAGAGAAAGTGAGGGAAGGAGGGAGACTGGGCCATGAAGAATGCTTGTGTCCATCTCCTGTGTTATCACCTCTCATGTAAAATTTAATACACCTGTATCTTGTTGTTTCTGCTAGATTAAAGGACTACAGCAAAGCTATTAGGGTCATAACCTCTGCTACTGCCCTGTTTGGATTCAAATTTTGGCTCAGCCATTGACTAGCTGCGTGACCCTTAGTCAGTTATTGAAACTTGGTGTGCCTGGTTCCTCATTGGTAAGACGCTAACAGTGCCTGTCACAGACAGTGGTGGTTGGGAAGAATACACGAGTTAATATATGTCACGTGCTTAAGATGATGCTGGTGTTGGCAGCTATTTCTTCGATTCTGACACAGTGCTCGTGGTCATAGTAAAGGGTGAATCAATGCTTTCGGACTCAATGAGTGCAGACTAAGGAGTCCAAGTGGTTGGCAGTAGAAGGAACCTTAAAATCAATTTCTGAGTCTGGGTGCCACACTCTCTTTCATTGAGTTCATTGGGTGTGTGCGATGGCTGGCGAGAGGAGACTGAAATGCCCATGTGTGTCTCCATGGAAGAGTCTACTTCCTGTTTTTGAATTGGAGGTACCGTTCTAGATCCTTGAACCTTAAAAGCATGGCTGCATTCCTTAAGAAGGAGACCCTGATCCCCCGATTCATTCTCTGACCTCTCAGCAGTGTGGGGAGTTAGCAAGTCAGTGATATTTGGACAAGCATGATTTTATTGAGTTCATGAGAAGGGCATTATGCGTCAAAAACAGGAGATGAAGTGTTGGTGTAATGACTTCTTTTTAATCAGAGTCAGATACATACAGATGTGTTTTCTGTGTGTACATGATGTGTCATCTTTGATTAGAAAACTCTTGAATGTCCCCAGAACCCCAGAGGAGCCCGAGTGAAGTTCCTGGAGCCCACCCTCAATTGTAGGACTCTACAGACAATGCCCGGGGACAGATGTGCAGAGGACCCCATTCCACTTCTTTGACACCACAGGTAAGCTTCCACTGAAGAGCTTGGTGGACCAGACAAGGAGGTCTAGTTTGGTTGCTCAGGGACCACGATTATTTGAAAGGCTACTGGGGATGTCAAGTCAGCCAAGGAAGTCCCACCATGGAAACATCCACAGGGAGGCATCTGGAGGCCCAGCATGTGCACGACTTCCAAGGGCAGATGGCGGAAAGCTCTGAAACACTCACTGGGCCAGCCATTCACCTGCGGTCTTAATGCCAACTTACTGGCACGCACTGACACCTCCGGCCACTTACCCACACGCACAGCTTCACTCTTGGAGATGTTCCTCACGGCTAACAACCCCCCCCCCCCCACCGTCCCTCACACAGCCTCTCCAGTCACATGGTGGACCCAGAGAACGCTCAGAGCCAGTCGACGCTGCTATTTTTATTACACCAATGCACGCGCGCGCGGAACATGGATCATTTATTTGGATTTGCACACAGAACCCGGCCGTCTGCGCTCACAGCGTCATGCATACTCCTTGACAGTCAGCCTCGCGCCCTCACCCCCCGGGGGGGGGGTGCAAACAGCTTCCTGGGGGCGCCCCCCCCCCCAACCCCAGACGGCGCATCGTGGTCCTCTTGACCATCCGCAGATTCGAGGAGCTTCGCCGGGGTAGCCGTCTCGGTGGGCATCCCGCGTGTTGGCGGTGGGCTTTCATACTTCCACGGTGTGACGGGGGCACTGTGGGCAGCACGGACGACGGGGTGGGCTGCACGGGCATGCTAGCACTGCGCGGAGCTAGGTTAAGGGACCAGGAGTCCTCACTACGGCGCTCCTGGCTTCACGGGGGAAAGTAAGACGTGACGGCGCCCTCACGGTAAGGCCACTAGATCAACTCACAACTAACGAGGAGCTCAGAAGGGCAAACGCGCCCCGGACAAGGGGAAGGCAGCTCCCTCCTCGGGTGCTGGGTGCTCTCGGCGGCCAGGCCCCGGCCCCAAGCCAGCCACAGTCACTCACACACCCCTTCTGAGCTGCAGGACATCACTGAGCACGACGGAGCGGGGCAGGGAACCACACACGTCAGGGTCAGGGCTGGCTGCTGGCGAAGGCCCCAGGTGCCTCTGTGTGGAACGGGGTGCCCCCGTGTGCCTCGGGGCTAATCCGAAAAGAGGCTGACGAAGGACTTCCTCAAGCTCCGGATGGTCTCCGCTTTGGTTTCGTCCTCGGTGGTTGCAGACCGGAAGAAGGAGGACTCAGAGAAGCTGAAGGCATTGGTCAGGGACTGCGACTTGCTTGAAGATAAAAACCAGAGAGAAGGTGAGAGGCTGGTGCTGAGCTCCCAGCCGGCCAGGGAGGGATGGCGGCAGGAGGGTCAGAACCGCAGCCCCCACTCCCACCCCAAGCAGGCCCGGAGAGAGCCCACCACTGGAAGGGGCAGTGCTTCCCGCCTCTGGGAAGGCCCTGTGCTTCAGGACTGCTCACTGCAGACAGACGAGGGCGTGTGGGAATATGGGAGAGAGGAAAGGACAGGGGGAAGAGGACGGGGCAAGAAGAGGGGCTTGCTCAGAGGCTCTGCCACAGCTCATGCCAAGGGCTGGAGGGCGGAAGGTGAGGGTCTCCCAAGGAGAACGTGCTTCTCTGGGGACCTCAGAGGAGATTCTTGACCAGGGACTGGGGCTTCTGGGTTCTCATCATCCGTGATCAAGTGGTCTGGGATCTGCCTCTTCTCTTGTTGGGACTCAGCCTCCCCATCTATGAGATGCCCCCATTTGATGAGAGTGCAGCTCGGCTTCTCAGGGCAGTCTGTTTGCTCTTCTCTCAGATTCCGGGAGAACCATGTACCTGGCTCAAACTAATGTCCCAGCCTGCCTATGTTTGCGATGAGTGTCATTACCCCAGCAGCCGTCCTTTGAGGAGACCGATTAGAGTCTGCCAGATTCAGGGTGTCCAGGGGACCAAAGAAATACCTATCGGGCCTCTAATGAAAACCACCCAAATCATATGCATTGTGGGGGCAGGTGCTCCCTTTCGAGTCTAGGGCTATGTGGAGCCCCACCGGGAAGGCAAGAAGGGGAGTGGGTTGGGGAGTGATGGGAGACAAAACCCAGCAAGCTATAAGAGGACCAGCTCTCTGGGTTGCTCAGGTCACCCGTCTTGTCTTTCCCTCAGCTGCTGCTAGGCATCCCCTGTTGGTTTCTGGCTCCAGAACGTGTCTTTGGCTGTCTTGGAACTCCTGATCCTTCCTTCAAGGCTGACTGCAACCCAGGAAACTCCCTTCTCCAGGACCCTGGGCCATGTCCCTCCCACGGCACAGGCTTGTGCACAGATGTCCCACCTTTCCTAAGGGCTGCAGACGGGCCTGCACAGGCTGGCCTCGGATGAGGGCCTCAGCACGCACACACAGAGGGCACTCGGTGCACCTTTCTAGCGTGTTGGTCCAGGCTGGCTGAGTTCAACTCTTCTGCTCAGAGGTTGTGACCTGCCCTCTGACAGGGGCAGGCAGGGTGGTGACCCTCCCTTCCCACAGGACGGACAACCCAGAGAGCCCTGAGCTCTAACCCTGGATTGGTGTAACTAGTAGGGTGCTTTGAGAGAGAACATTAGTCACAATCTCTCTGAGGTGCGTGTCTCATTCAGGTTGTGACTACTTTGCCAAGGGACTTATTTGAGCTCCCCAAATCTCGAGTCCTCTCTTCTCCCTCCCTGAAGATTCAATGATAGCCCATGACAGAAGGATTGTGGGGGAAGGGGTGTTGGAGGGTGGGGAGGTCTCTCCACCCCAAAGACTGTCTCTGCTGACTGGGGAACTGGAGGGTGGCAACTTCAATTCAGGAGGAAGAGCAAGTGGCAGGGAACGGGTGGATGGGAAGGAGGGGCTTCAAGAGCTGAGGGGTCCAGAGGACAAGAACACTCTTCTGAGGCCCTCAAGGGAAGCTGGCCTTCCTTGGACAGAACAGTTAAAATGGATTTAACTACTTCCCCCTTTTCCTCCTGGGCAGCCTGGCTGATGGCACCCCCTCCACTGTGAGTCACTGGCAGGAAAGAGGGGAAGCGAGAGGGGGAGAGCAGAGGAAGGCTGAAAGAACTGTGGGAGGCAGAGGAGGGACAGGCCGAACAAAGTGCTGTCCTTAGGGAAGCTGGTGCAGGAACTAGTGTGCCCATGCCTCGCTCTGAGAAGAAGGGGGCAGGGTCTGAGCTCCCGGCAAGACCCAACGGGTTTTCACTTCCCTCCTTCCTACGCCCCAGCCACCCCCTCCCTGCCTGAGGCTGGCATTTGTAGGGTGTCGGTGGAAGATGCTTGCTAACGTGGAGCCCAGGCCTGAGCCAGGGGCAGGAAGGGGCTGTGTCGTGGTCATCTCTTACTTGAGCTGTGGGTGAGCCTGGGGCTTCTGCGCTGGAGCGGCCGGGGCTGGCTGCGTCTCTGCCAGGGAGTGGCTGCTGCCTGGTGCATCTCCGTGGATGGTGGGGCCACTCGGCCGAGGTGGAGCCGAGACGGAGGAGGAGGAAGAGGAGGAGGATGATGATGAGGAGGAGGAAGAAGAAGATGGCAATGATGGTCCCGGGGGGAGCCGGCGTGGAGGCAGCACCTTGCCTGGGGGATGCATTCCTTGGGGTTGCCCAGGGCCCCCTAGGTTCGGTACAAGAAAAACTTCATAATTTGACCATTATCAAAGGGTTTCCTTATTCAAGCCTAATTTTCAAAGGGTGTGGTGAGCTAATTAGCTGAAGGATAAGCTCTGTTCTAGGAAGCAAGCCCCCCTGGGGCTCAGATGGACGTGTTCACACACTCAGACTCCTCTGTCACCTGCCCCTCAGCCACGTACCGCCCACCCCCCAGCAGCAGTCAGAGGGCAGGGAAGACCCCCCAGGATGAACAGGCCTCCGTCTGAGGCCCCTCAGGCCACGGGGAGTCCTCGTCTGTCCACTAGAAAACCCTGAGTCCACAATGAAGATGTCCGGTGTCATCACATTGCCCCCACTCGTGGCTCCCCTCTGCATGGTAGGATGGGACCATTGTAAGCAAGAGGGTTTGTCACTGGCTGCTCTTCCGGAGAGAGATTCCCAGGCCTCCCTTTATAGTTTGCCTTAGTCTGGAAGCTTCACGGGAACCTACTTAACATCATAGCAACAGGCAAGTCCCCACTGACATACAGACAGGTGGCAGGGACAGCCGCTGAGGTACACTGGCTGGGCACCCATCTGGGTTTCTCACCTGGGAGGCAGGAATTTTACCACTGCCCCGCCCGCCAGTGCTCCATAGATTTAGTACAAAACCAGTCCAGTGTCGTGAAGTTGGTGCAGACTCCTAGACCTGCCCTGCAGTGTGACAGACACCGTCTGCCTGCTCTTCCTCCCCCAGAACCCAGCGCTAGTGGGTTCTGAACCGGAGGCGAGCATAGTGGGAGGAGCATGGAGTTGGGACTTAAAAGACCCAAGAAGGTGTCCATCGGGGGTTCAGAAAGTAAGTCACAAAAGGCCTCTGGGCTTTGGTTTTCCCAACGGTGACGCTGTTGAAAACTAAGTCCTACTCTTCCATAGTGTTCAAGACTGCAATTAGGTTCCAAGACGATCATGGATGAGAACACGCTTCCAGAGCAGCCCGTGCTTTACGGTCCTAAGCTAGCCATCTGCGCGCGCTTCCCTGCCACGCACCACACCAAGAGCAGGCCTCTCTCTCCAGGGACCCTTTTGCTTCTTGGCAACATCCTCAGGTGGTTCAGCATGATGCACCTCTCAGGTGTGTGTGGTGACGGTCTCCAGAAAGCCAAGCCCCATTCACTCCTGGGCACTCAGTGGGGGACCCTCTGGAAAGGAAGCATTCCAAGAAAGCCCCCCACACACCTTCCCCTCGCAGGAGGCACAACACCGTCTGGAGGCCACCTGCACTCTGGGTGTTGGCGGCAGTTAAGTGGGGCAGCAGACAGCTTGGATTTCGCTGGAGGTAGGGGTTCGTACTCTGGAGTCCAGAGCCACCACCATCAGCCCACACTGACCCGTGTGCTATTGGCCAGGGAGACCTGCTTTCTCGGGGAAGAAGTGGGCTTCTAGAAGCATGGCAGCAGCTAGAGGAGTGTTCAGCAGTTTTCTGGGAACACCAGGGTCCGTGTGCTCTTGGGTGTGCTCTCAGAGAACTGTACATCGACATCACTGCACCAGCCGTGGTTGTCAATGACCAAATCATACCAAAGTTAGGGACACGTAAACAAATATGCAAGGACACAAACACATGGAGTTTTCATGTTAAGAGGGTAAGGTTCAAATCAAATATTCAGGGAAGAGGACTCTTGGGCAAGGAGCAAATTATTTCGCATTACTCATCTCTTTCCCCACACCTCACCCCTACCCCCCAAGTGTGCCATCCTTCATAGGAGGGCAGTGTTTCTTGTAAAGTAAGGCAGGTTGACAGCTCAGTCTCATGTACCGAAAACCTGATGGCCTTCCCACTTGAACAGAGACACTTGAGTAGCCAGAAACTTTACAACTTAACACTGAAGACAGATATAACTTTTCTTTTATTGCACACGAAGCTGTACAAGAGAGGAACTCCAATCACACTTCCAGCATGGGCTGGGGTTCTCCCAGCTGGATAAGGTACAAAAAAAGGGGACGACATCAGAAAAGAAATGGGTACAAAACGCCTGAACAGCAGTCCTCAACGGTGACACGGGGGTGCCCCAGGCCACAGAGTTGTCCCTTGGCATGCTGCCCGGGGGCACGGGACAGTCAGGACCTGCCGTCTGCTTGTGCGTGGCCGTGGGAGCCGTGGCTAGTGTCTCCCCCACCCCCCGCCTGAGAGGCCCTGGTGGGTGCCACACAGCAGACCTAACTGAATTCAAATGGCAACTTCTTACTTGTGGCTCACAAATGTCACATGAAAAGCACCTGCTGTTCACACTGATCACATGCAGAGAAGCAACACCACCATCAGCTCACCATTGCCACTTGGACGAAAAGAACGTAAACGAAACAGAAGTATTCCTCCATTTTCAGACACGATGCTCTCACCCTCTCTATCACTGCATCAGGCTAGGAGATCAGTAAGACCCTGATTCTTCTTCAGCAACCCCTCAGGAAGTGCATATATGCATCTATGTATATATTTACAACATCTTAACTACCGTGACCATCTAAGGGAGGGGTCACAGGTGAGAACATTCACACCCAACGCCTTTCCCTGCCTGTAAATTTGCCAGCAGCCAGAGGAGAGACCAGGGCATATGTCCCTGGATCCGTCAGCCATGTGACATCCTGCCGACACTCAGGACTCTTCAGACCTGGTCACCCGGAACAAGTGACATGTCAATACAGGGGAGAGAGGGAATGTAAAAGTAGAACCGGAAGCATTTCTTCTAAAAGGCAGACTGCTGGCATAAACTCCCGGAGGGCAGCTGGTGCCAGGAGATGGCGAGAGGAGGCCCTGAAAGAACCCCCCACCCCCTGCTTGCTGGAGTGAAGAGGGCTTAGGGGGGAGGGCTCTCCAGGGACATGGCTCTGGGCCTCAGCCCCCAAACAAGACCCCACACAAGTGCAGGTCGGAGGAAATGTTTCCCAGGAAGAGTCTGGCTATCCCTCCTCTGGACTCTGAAGAGCCACAGGAATGGCTGAGAGTAGAAGCCCAAGAAGAGTGGGCAGTGGACCCACTCAGACAAAATGGACTTTCAGGATTTGGTCTCAAGTCTGGATGCCTTGGGAAAGGCCCAGAGCAGGACAGGCCCTTCCCAGCCTCTGAGTGGTTCCCTCCCTGCTAGACCCGGCGTGGCTAAGGAATTACCTCTACACCGGGGAAGCTTTGGGGAGGGAAACAGAGAAGTCTCAGTCCCACAGAAGCACACGGATGGCCAATTCAGAAACAGCAACGGAGGAAAAACACCTTGCGGGGGAAGGAGGTCAGAACACGCAAGCTACTCACATCTGGACTGGCGATTGCACATCAGCGGCCCTGTCGTTTTTAAAAATCTCGTAGCTAAGGAGTTAATAATAAGGACCAAGGGGTACACCAGAAGATAGCGTTCGGAACACGTTCCTGGAGACGGCTTTGCTCATTACGTAGGTCACGTCATCACGACACACACAAGCGCTCCACAGGCACAGCAGCCTGGTCACATGAGCTCACAGGCACCACAGCTTAGCGGAAGGAAAGACAGGCAGACGCAGGCCTTCAGATTCAACGGATGGAGCGATGGAAGTGAGACCTCGAGGGCGTCTTAGACGGCTATCTATTTACCTTAGGCATGCAGGAAGGACGCAGAAAGCACAGCTTGTGGGCGACCCCAAGCACACTCATGGAGGAACACAGGGAGGGGGGCCAGGGAGCTGATTCGAACCTGGGCAGGGAGACCCCGAGGGGAGTCTGGTTTTCTCGTGGTGGTCCCATTTCTCCCCGACCCACAGCCCCACAACTCCTCTCTCACCCCACGTAATGTAAGACTTCCCAAAATAAGGTCCAGCCACCCCAGAACAGGGATTTACACTGTCCTCGGGAGAGGCCCGGTTCTTTTGACCCACAGCCCTGGACATCACAAGGTACACAGAGAAACGTCAGTGAGCGTTACAAGCACGGACAGGAACAGGTAAACAACCGGACAGAGGAGCTGACACCGCATCAGAGAAACACAGTCCCGTCAGCCAGCGTCGAAGGGGCGCGGACGCGGGACCGGCAGGAGGCTCCCCTCCCCGCCCGCCTCACTTCTTTTCTTTCTTTGTTTTTGGCTTAAATTTTCTGCTTTGAAAAAATCAACCACCGATCACTTTTAAGAAGCTTGGACTTGTTTGGGCCCTACTGCAATGCCATTACAGTCGAGAATATACTGTAAACAACCTTGGGGGGGTGGCCGCTGTGGTGGGGTCTTGCTGGAGTCCGGGTCCTTAAGTGCTCCGCTCTGGAAGATAAAAATGCAAGATGGATAAAACAAAACAAAACAAAAACAAAAGACCAACAAGTCAAGTCCAAGGAGAAACCCTGCGACTCTGTGGTCCAGGGGGATTCAGCCTGGGCGGGCCCTCCTGCAGCCCTCCCAGGGAGTTGGGGGCTGAGTCGGGTTTTCCCCCTCCACGTGGTTTCTCCCTTGGCGCCCCCCCCCCCCCCGCCTCCGCCAAGGAGACACTGTACAGACAGGGCAGGTGTTGAAAGGGAAAGGAAGCCAGCAGCAAGCTCCCAGCCTGAGCTGGAGGCATCAGGCATCCACAGGGACAGGAAAGGCAGTGGAGCTGGAGTTCACCGGGACCGGCTCTGTTCTGGGGCTTCCACATGGAAGGACTGGAGGGAGTGGCCAGTCGTGTGTTTCCCAGAACCCGCCTTACCGAGAGGGAAGGTAGAAGATGCTAATGTTTCTGAAGGTGCTCAGGGCCAGGCTGTTGGTCAAACGCCCACTTCCATGATTTTACCCCACTTGTACCCACTCCCACGTCTCCTCCCTTCCTCATCCCAACCAGGACTCTGAGGATGCCCTGATAGGATCCATGGGGTCCAACATATACCAGACAAAGAGACTCGAGCCCAGCTTGAATTCAGCCAAGGGCAATGCTCTTGAACAAGCTGCCAAGTGACGTCAAGGGCTGGGGGAGGGTGGCTTCCGAGGCGAGTGACAAAGTGGCATCCTCCCACTTCCTCTTCCGTGCTACTTGCCGCTTGCGACATGCCCCCAGCATCCTTTCCCTCGCCCCCTGCTGCTACTGTTTGCCTGACCTTCAAGTCTTCTAGACCTGTTTTCAGCTTCGCTCCAGAGATGTGGAAGTGCCGGCCTTTCCCAGGGGCCTTTGAATATAGTCAAGGCATGGCCTCAAACCATTCTGTTAATGAGAAGGGCAGGGGGCCCTTTGAAATGCCCTGGGAGCCACCAGATCACAGCCTGCCTTTTCTATCTGTAGCCCCAAACTCTCAGTCTCCAGCGCTGCCTCCTCCTCCATCCAACACCCTCCTGGGCACTGAAATACCCAAACCCAGAGAGAGTTCACGGTGCCCGGTAGGTAGGTCATCCAGACCCAGCGGAGCCTTCTCCCTGCCAAGTTAGAGACCCCACCTTCACTTGACCCATGTTGGTACCTGAATCACGTCTTCCTCAGACTCTACAAGAGGCTCTAAACTCTAGTGTCTTCTTTCTCTGACCTGTCTTCTCCTAAACGCCTCCCCTGACTGTCACTCTGCTGCTCTCAATCATTTATGGCTGGCATTCGCTGGGTGCTTCATCTCCCTTTCCCACCCCCCACCCCCCATCGCTAACGCTATGATGGAGGTATTATGATGACCCACACCCCTCATATGGAGATAATGGAGTTGAGTAAGTCGAGAAATGGCCAAGGTCCTGCGGTGGAGCTACAGCAACTGCGAGGGAGGCAGGCTGCCCGGCAGCGTCCACGTTCCTCAGGCTGGCATTGGAAAACATCTTCAGCTAATCGCTCCGCCAGCCTTATCTGTCAGGCAGGAGCCTGCGCTGTTTATTCTCCTGTCTGGCCCACACCATTGTTTAGGCTGGGTGCCCTCTGGAAGGTCTTTTTGTCCCTTTCCCAGTCCATCCAAACCAACACCTCCCAGAGGCCGAAGTCAAGTTCTGCCCACCTGGGAAATCGCCCCTCAGACCACCCCCTTGACGAGGTCCGCCCCGCCCTGTGAGATCTCATAAAGGCACTGCACCCACTTGGGCCACCTGCTGACTTGTAGATCCTTGAAGGCAAAGATCCTTTTCTCATCCTTTTCTCAGAGATGGCTGAGAAATACACACTTCTTTCTTCTTCCCCCCTTCCCCGCCAAGAAAAACTGGGACACGGATACTGACACCCAAAATGATTCATTTAAAAGATAAAAGTTATGGATAAATCCAAGTACTGAGAAGCGGACTGGATAACCACTGAGGTTTTCAACGTTCAACCCTGGGGGGTGTAGTGGGTATGAGTTGCTCTGCATTCCACAAGGTTGGTGGTCCATAACCACCAGCCACTTGTGGGTGGAAAAGGGGGCTTTCTGCCACTGTAACCAGTTACGGTCTCAGAAATTCACTGGGGGGCGGGGGGAGGGGGGGGAGGCAGTTCTGCCTTGTTCTATAGGGTCATGCCAAATCAGTATCGACTCCATGGCAGTGGATTTGTTTGTTTGTGGTTCCTCCGACCCTAAGCATCTATGATTCCAGGGAAATTCTGAGTTCAGCTCTAACGGTAAGACCCTGACAGTGGGATGAGCTCCCCGGGGTGCTGGTAAGACTGCCACCAAGAAGACTGGCGAAATATGGCCACCAAAATCATAAACAAGCCAGACCCCCAAAGATGACCCAAGCCCAAGGTTCCCTTCCATCAGGAGGATGCTCCCCCTGAGCCCGGTAACATGCCTGGACCGTCCTCACCTGGTGCTCAAGGAGCACCTCTTGTCCCGGCTCCACAGAGGACTTCCCAGGACTGTGGCAGCAAGGGAGGAGCGTCCCCAGAGACTTTCCCTTGCCAGGCAGAGACACTCAGGCTCCACCCACCAGCCTTCCGTCTGCTAGAGGGCGAGGGCCTAGTCCCTGCGGGCTTTGACTGCCATGAGATCTGTCTCCAGTCACCACGAGCCGCCTGGGATGGCGAATTCCAAAGAAGTCTGGCCACTCTGGCGTCTCTACCCAAGTCTGGCCTGTGGCCAGCCTGCAGCAGGAGCCGACGGGGCAGCCTCAAACATGGAGCTTCCCTCTAAACGCTAGACTGAGGCAAGCAGGTGACGCTATCACTTCCAAGGTGATGTCCCTCCAAAAGAACAGGTCTACATGGCATGACAGATTCAGAGGGGACAAAAATATCCATATCAGTCCTCTCCCCTCCCCTTCCCTGTGGTCTGGTGGGAGCCCAGAAGGGCACCGTGCACAGTATTGTGGCGAGATTCCTGAGCTAAACCCAGACCCAGGCTCCGTCCTTATCGGAGAGTAGAACTGCCCCCCTGTGAATGTCTGGGACAGTAACTCTTTCTGGGAGCAGGTACGCCTTTCCAGGAGCAGACAGCCTCATCTTTTCCCTTCAGAACAGCTAGTGGGCTTGAACCACAGTCCCCAAAGTCAGCAGTTCAGTCACCATCTATGCCACCAGGGCTCTTTGCTCTCTCAACTGGGGACCAGGAAATACAGAGTCCCTGATTAGCGGCTGCGTGACCTTGGACAAGTGACTGGCATTCTCTCCGTTGATAAAAACAGAGGTAGAAACGCTGGACCAAACCACCACACATAAAGGTTGTGAGGCTCAATGTTATGGATACATTGTATACGTTGCAAAGTATGAGGCAAATGCAAGTGAGTATCACCATAATTTAAATAATGTATTATCAGACCAGAGGAATGGAGCGCTCATGGCAGCATCTCATGTACCAGGAAAGAAGAGGTTTTTGTGTGGTTTCCTGTGACCGAGCATTTGTAGTCCACCGTGTGGGGGTGGCTGGGAGGGGAAGCACCAGAAGGGAGGTGTTAACTAAAATCAGACGACTCAGACAGCTCAGGACTAGGTTGTACCATGACCTCTAGATATCACCGGCTTGGTCCAACCAAGGTCCCTGCAGATGCAGAAAAGTCCGTTCAGAAATAGTACATATTAGCTTTGGAGGTGATTGGAAAGGAAATCACTGGCTTAGATGAGAAACCAAGCCCAGGGCTGTGGGTTTGTGTCAAAGGCACCTCTAATTCCCATCCTGCCGTTTTCCCAGCAGATAAGCGAGTGGAGAGGAGGGCCCATCCAAGAGTCCGGCAGCGTGGAACACTGAGGAAGTTAAGACCGGGAGTGACTCAGTGCTTCAGGGTTCTTGGCCTGCGCCCAGCTGCCCCCACGCACCCCCCCGCCCCGCACCCCCGCCCCGAGGAGGAAGGGCCTGTGCTTGCCTGCTCAGCATTTCTGAGACAGGAAATTGGGAAAGGGTCCCAGGGTCTAGCCCTAGGAAAGAGGCCAGGGCAAGCTCCTGGCCGGGCGGCCGGGGCCGTGCCACAGAACTATTCTGATCAGCTCCCCCAGGCCCCATGGCTCCGGCGTCGGACTCCGGGGGGATGAGGCAGTAGGAAGGAATGTGCTCTGGAAGCTGTAGGGTCACTCAGTGCAAAGGGAACGTCATGCTTCCTGGCACCTTGGGGTCTTGCTGGGCTCACCTCTGCAGGCAGCCTGGGCCGCTTAGTTCCTCGGAGAGGTCCTGCAAGGTGCCGAGGAGAGGCAGCATCTCCTTCCTGTGCTCTGAGGGCAGAGCTCATCCCCCTCCTGCCCTGGGGCCCTCGCACAGCCTAAGGGCATAGGACATGTCCTGTGGGGGCCTTGCACAGGTCCTCTGGGGGCAGAGGACCAGGTCACCCAAGGTCAGAGTGTCAGCTTCAAGTGATTAAAGATGTCCTTTAAAAGTTAGGACAGCCCCAAAATAGTCAGCTTCCCTTAATAGTCCGTCGAAGGGTCTGGTCACCAGTGACTCCTTCGGAACCTACCTCACATCTCTTGCCATTCTCAGCTCCTGCTCACTGGGGAACAAATTCCCCAATGTCGGCCGCTGTGGGAAGCAGGAAGGCCTTTCATTTGTCCTATATTTACCTCGTCGTCGTCGAAGCTCTAGTTCCCATGTTTGGGATTTGAGGAACCATTGTCTCCCCCAGTCTACAGGCAAGACTCCAGTGAAACTCCTTTTTAATCCTTGGTCCCTCTCACCAAGGAACCCTCATTTTTATGAGCCTTCATGGTCACAAGGGCCCGGCTGGGAAGGTTTTCAGGACCTCCTGGGGCCAGAGGTGGGGCGGGGGGCAAGGGGGGAAGGCAAGAACAAAATCAAACAACTCCAACTACTGCTACCAAGTTGATTCCAAGTCATAGGGACCCTACGTAAGATTTCTGAGATGCTAACTCGCTCTGGGAGCAGACAGCCTCACCTTTCCCCCGTGGATCATCTGGCCGGTTTGAACTGCCAGCCTGGCAGTTAAGTAGGCCCCTGCCTAACCCTCAGTGCCACCAAAGGACTTCCTTGGACAGTGAGGAGCCTTCTTTTCCAGATTCTGTGGTTCGTGAGCATCCATGCCCACAACAGCTCAGAGCTGAGAGGAGATTTTAAAAGGCGAGCTCCCACTCCCAGCTCCGCCTTTCTGGGGACGAGGCAGCCCCGTCCTGCTGGAATGGCAGCCAAACAGTGGGAGGGACCCACTCCTGGTCAGAGCGGTCATTTCCTATCTTTGGTTCTGAGAGCGTGTTCCTTATGGGGAGCCCCAGTCTGTTGTTCGGATGCTTTGCTTTTTGGTAAGGTCCATGCCACTGCAGGGATCAGAGAGCTAGCTATCTAGCGTCACCTGCTCCGTGCGACCATGATAAATCGATAGTGATTCCTTCCTTGGTATGCGGAAGAAGCGATTTGCCCCAATCCGTGTGTTCCCAGGAATGGCACCAGCTTTGCTCCTCTGGGGACCTTGGCCATCCTCTGACCCTCAGCCTGGAAACTGCCATCCAGGTATCCTTGGAAAAAGCCTGGCTTGCCCCTGGACGCCGGAGGTGTGTCAGTGTGCCCCAAGGCTCCTCATGAGAGGAACACACAAACCAGCCAAACAGCTCTTCAGTCTGAGGGCCCCTAGAAGCCATCCCTCGACCCCCAGCCTAGCCCACTCGTGCCTGGGACTTCCACAGGCGCCATTAATGCTGTCTTTGGTTCTTTGAGACTTCATAGGAAAAGTAACAGGTGTGGGAACAATAGACAAGAAATGGACCAAGATTGGCCACAAGCAGCAGAGCATGACCTGGGAGCCTTGTCTACCTGTAGCCCCCCTGGTTCCTTGGGGTCTGAGCAGCAGCACACCCCTCTCCAGGGCCCCAGGATGAAAGGCCTGGCTCAGATCCTAGAGGGCAGGCACCCAGGGTCAGGGCCACGGGGCCTGATGGCAGAGCAGGGAGCACCAGGAGGAGGCTGGCTCTGTGGGTATTTCATCTGCAGACTCTGGCTGTCAGTGGCCACCAGATGTCACTGCCACCTTGAGAACAGGCTCCCCAAAGGCCTGCAGTCACTGGTGCAGACGGTCACAGCGTCAGTGGCCAGCTCTAATGTGGACATGAGGGTGCAACGTTGGAAGTCCATCCAGGCAGTGGTTTAAGCTGTAACCAGCCAAGTCAGGCTTTGACACCTGCCTCCGAGTTTGGGCCCCTTACACTTCTGTCAAGGGCTCTGACACCTCAGAACCACTCCCAAACCTGTGCTTGGCTAATGCGAACTCATCCAGCTCGGGGCTGGTGACAGCAAGGTGTACTGTGTCCCCGTCCCTGCTTCACACACCCCCTCCCCACCCCTCCCCACTTGACTGGTCTCTTGTTTCTTCTAGAACCAAAGAAGGCACACGCTCATGGTGCAGCTGTCAGCTCTTGGGCGGGGGCGGGGCAAAAGTTGACTGGGACTCCATCTTTTCACTCGCTGTCCCAAGGTCTTAGCGCCTGATCACACAGACAGATGTGCAGCAGAGAGAAGAGGTGGGATATTGGTGAGAAGTAAGGTACTTTGTAGGTGGGACAAGAGACCCCTGTAGCCCTGGGGCCCTCGCTTTCCCAACCCCCAGCTTCTGGCGCTGCAAAAGCTTCACGGTGGGTTCCTCGTTTGGCCTGCTGTGTGTACGGTTCATGGGGTGTGTTATGAGTCCGGCCGGGAGTCCTGCGCCACAGCTCACAGGCATCTGACCAGGGGCCTCTCCTTTCCCTCAGGAAGGAGAGAGGATTCTAACACGATATTGGACTTGCCACTCCCTCCCACCACGAGGCACCTGACTCTCCCCTCGGTCTAGACGAGCCGATTCCGCAGGAAGAACCTCTTTCTCTGCGAATGTGGCAGACCCATCCCAGCTCAGCCGTGAATGGCTGGAAGAGGTCTGGCCTGGTCTCAGTGGTAGGCTGGTGGACAAGAGGGGTCATCCTGGCTCCCGGGGGATACTGATGCCCATGCCCTGGAGAGCTTCCTTTTAAAGGGAAGAACACCGGTCAGGTCTGACTTTACCCCTGAATGGGGCGACGGCTTGAGGGGAAGGGAGAAGACCCCGGAGACCCTGTCCAGCTTGGAGGTCATGGAACGCTGTCCTTGCCTTAGCAGAGGATTCGGAATGGCTCTGGGCTCGCCGTGCCGCTTCCCGGCTGCTTACCTGCGGCTGCTGGGTGGTTAAAGGTCTCTGGGGAGACAGGGCAGGGGCCCTGGCCAGCAGCTGGTTCATCTTGCTGATGACTAGTTCTGTGATGAGCTGTCGGTCCTCCACCTGGTGCTCCCCGATCAGAGGCATACTGCAGTCCATGACCTGGTGGAAGGCGAAGCAGGTGAGGAAAGGGACAGCAAACAGAAAAGGGAGGAGGTAAGCTGGCCGAGATGGGCTGGAGACGAAGCTGGTGTTGTCTGCAGCTTGAGTCATGCTCCTGGGTAGGCGTAGGGACTGTCTCCTCTGTGCCTGGGGCCTTCCCTCCAAACTTCAGGACTCAGAGAGACTGGAAGGCTGGGGACTGGAGGGATGTCGTGGGGGAGAGGTAAAGGCAACCGGAGATGCAGTCCCAGGACTGGGAGGTTTGTAGGCAGGGGCACAGGAAGAGAGGACACGTTCCTTTATCCCCTCGGGTCTGAGGAGGCAGTTTTCATCTCTTGGTGACTTTTCACCCACCCGATCTCTGTCCCCAAACATGCTCTGCTCCCTAACTGGCCCCCTTCCTGCCTTTGCTCCCGATCCAGCATGCTGCCTGCTGTCATCCAGGCGCTGCCAGGCCTGCGTCAATGTTCCCCTCCTTTGGGAAGTGTCTGCCTTATTCAGAGCATAGACGGTACAGAAAACTGAGCCTGCACCAAGAAGGGAGGTGATCACCCAGAAGAACCATGCAGGAGGTTGCGAAGCTCATGGTGAGGAGTGTGGGAATATTGCCAAGGGAGTCCTGGAAGGGGAGCTTTCCTGGTAGGAGAGGGATAGACAGGACAGTGTGTCTTTAGGCTTCTCTCTCTCTCTCTCTCTCTCTCTCTCTCTCTCTCTCTCTCTCTCTCTGATGTGCTTTGGGTCAAACTTACCTCAAAAACATAGTCTTTCCCATCTTTGCCATGCACCGCCTTGACCGCACAGATGTCCAGGCCACCAAACATCTCAGAGCAGGTGTCCACCCACAGCTTATACCTGGAGGGAATGGGAATGCATCCTGAGCCTAGGACATGGGCTTCCCTCAGGTCAGCTTGCTGGTCCAGCACTTCTGGCTGTCTTCACAGCTCCTTTCCCCCTTCCCCCTCCAATCTTTCCCCGTGAAGCTCATTCCCATAGCCGCAGTGCCTTCCCTCTGCTCTCCAGAGTCTGTCTGCCTGTCATTGTTGTCAGCTGAAAGCAGGCTTCACCTCCTTGAGGAGGAGGCTTTGATTGGCTAATCCCACCCATCCTCAGACTCGTGTGGTCTTTATCATCATCATTTAGCACATGACATAGCCCTGTCTGATCTTGTGAATGGGGTGCTTGGCCCTGAGTGTCTTCTCTGTCCTGTTAAACGGAGGCTCCCTGTGATCAGGGCTCTTCCTCTGTGGAAATCTCCCCCGCTCAGTGAGGCCGTGGCTGTCTCTCGCTCACCTGTCTGACATGGCGATCTGTTCCAGCATCGCTGAACCTGTGTTAGTCTTCCAGTTCCCTGAGATGGATGTCCTCCTGAAACAAAGTCCCACCAGGACAGGACAAGACAGGACAGGCAGTGAGCTATACCAGCAAGAGGAAAGCGCGGCCTCCCACAATTGTAGCTAATGGCTGCTGGGGACCTCTGCCCACCCTCTGCCTGCAATGCCCTTCTCTTCTTGACAGAGGTCCATGGAGCCTTCCTTGACTTTTCCAACCAGATGAACTCTTGCTCTCCTTAGACACGGGCCCCTCCTCCTCTGCCTAGACCTTGCTTACAAGCCTACAGACCTGTGGATGTAGAATTCTTTGTTTTAGTTACTGAAGCAAAGTCCTATGTTCACAGACCTATTCACCACTTAAGGATATAGATTGTGTTTTCCCAGAGCTCAATCTTTGGGGATCTCATCTGTCTGATCAGGATATAGAAATGGAATTGAGTCCAGGAACTTCCTTTTTTTTGGGGGGGGAGCATCACTGCCCTCTGGTGGTGGGAGTAGGAGGCCCAGCCTTTGCTCCGTGGAGCTGGAATCAAACCTCCATCCCAGTGGGCCGCAGTCCCGCGCACAACCACTACGCCACCGAGCCCTCAGCCCTGGGAGCTCCCTTAGAATTGTTGTGACTATCTCCCAGGGACCCTTCATGTATTCAATCAACAATTTCTAAGACTCCACAGTGGCTCTAGGTGAGTCAGTTAGCAGTCTTTGACTTAAGTTGTCCATCTCTGAGCACCCGTGGGAGTCGGCCAGCTGTGGACAAGATCAGAAGCAGACAGCCTGGTTTCTGGTTCTAGATTTCCTCTAAACTGACTAGATATCTTTGAGCTAATCACCTCACTTTTCTGAGGCTCTCTTGTTGGTAAAAGCAGGGTGATCGTGAGGGACAATGGGCGAAGGTTGGGCAGCACCCAAGGCCTATCTTTGTAACGCTGAGTCTCCGTGCACCCCCAGGCCAGAGGAGGATCCTGGCTCACATTTCTGACAGAGCCGGAATGTGCTGTCTCCATCCTGCTTGGAGATGGCTTGTCTCTACCTCGCAGTTCCCAGGAATACCCTTCCTAGAGATCTGACTCCAGACAATGAGAAATCTAGGCATACAGTTAGGGAGCCCAAGGATGGGGTAGAAACCGCCCCCTCACACTTGAACAGCACCAACTTTCCAAGGTGTCTTCTTCCCAAATCCCTCATTCAAGCCTTCCTGAAACCCCCCTATTGAGAGCAGACTAGGATCCCTGCCCCTAGCTGAGAGACAAGAAGCTCTGAAAGGTTAGAGGACTTTTCCAAGGTTATGTATCTCTCTTGCCAAAGGAGCTATGAGATAAAACTCCAGTTGTCCCAACTCCCTCGACAGGATGCTCCCCCCTACAGTCCCCTACCTAGCTCAGAAAAGTCAACATAACAGCTGAGGGGCTTGCCAAACCTCAATAGAAAAATAAAACAGGGCTGTCATCATAGCACTGACGGTTGGTTGACAAGTGTGCCCATTACTGGATGAACTCCTCAAAGAAGGCACAGAGAATCACTCACTTGCATGTCCCCAACACAGAGCTGTCATAAGTAATAGGAGTTCAGAAACTTTCAGTAAATAGTAACTCTACTCCTACATTTGCGTAGCATTTTATGCCTCACAAAATCCCCTAGAGTTCACTTTCTACCCTTTCCTAACCATAAGGACACAAAGAATCTTGACCAGACCCAAACTAGCTGCCTGGAACATGCAGCAGCAGAGGGGCCACAGACAGTCACTCAACCAGAGCTCCCCAGACTCCCTGGATCCAAAGGTCATCTGTCCTTTCCTGAGAATGGAGGCAGGGCTGGTGCCTTCTTCCCATGTGGCCTGGGTATCTCAGGGATCTCTGGGGAGAAGAGAAGAATCCTAAACCATGCATAGGCATGGCCAATCAATCCCTGCTTCTAAGAGCAAAGATATGACTCAAAGGTAAGGGAAGAGGAATGAGAGAGAGAGCAGAGGGGCCCTAAGCATTTTCTCAAAGAACTGACTGTCCTTTAAACATAAAAAAGGGGAAGCAAATGTTTTCTAAAGGTATTCTGTTCGTCCACTCCTCATCAATGTTCAAGAAGTCCTTCTTTATTTTTAGGCTTTATTCTCAATTGCTTTGGAAAATCTTAATGCTTAAAAATTTGCTGTTTCCTTTTAAGGATTAAGATACTCTTACTCTACTGTCATCAACAATAAATATTTTTAAAATGTGGTAAAGTATGCCTAGCAAAATATTTACCAACTCAACAATTTTCCCAGGCACAATTCAATGATCTTGATCCTGTCCATCTTACTGTGTCACCATTGCCATAGTCCTTTTCAAAATTCTTTCACTGCCTTTAACAGCATTTCTTTCTCTCTCTCTTTTTAAAACCATTTTTTGGGGAGTTCATACAACTCTTATCACAATCAATACATACATCTGTTGTATGCAAAGCACATTTGTATATTTGTTGCCATCATCATTCTCAAAATATTTTCTTTCTAACTTAAGCCCTTGGTACTAGCTCCTCATATTTTCCCTCCCTCCCCGCTCCCCTCTCCCTCATGAACCCTTGATAATTTATAGGTTCTTATTATTATTTTGTCATATCATACACTGTCCAGTGCCTCCCTTCACCCACTTCCCTGTTGTCCGTACTTGAGGGAGGAGGTTATATGGAGATCCTTGTAACTGGTTCCCCCTTTCTACTACATCTTTCCTCTACTCACCACTCTCACCACTGGTCCTGAAAAGATCATCTGTCCTGGATTCCCCATGTTACCTGCTCCTATCTGTACCAGTGGACATTCTCTGGTCTAGCAGGAGTTGTAAAGTAGAATTGGGATCATGGTAGTGGGGCAAGGGGAGGCATTTAAGAACTAGAGGAAAGTTGCATATTTCTTTGTTGCTACAGTGCACCCTGGCTGGCTTGTCTCTTCCCTGAAACCCTTCTGTGAGGGGATGTCACATCATCTACAGATGGGCTTTGGGTCCCCATTCCGTACTCCCCCTCATTTATAATGATATCATTTTTAGTTCTTTGATGCATGATGCCCGATCCCTTTGATACCTTGCAGTCACACAGGCTGGTGTGCTTCTTTCATGTGGGCTTTGTTGCTTCTGGGCTAGATGGTCACTTGTTTAATTTCAAGCCTTTAAGACCCCAGATGACAGCATCTCTCGTAAACAAAGACTCCTGCTTCTCCTCTCCCAGCCACCCCTGGAAATCATTCATCTTCTTGGGTCTATTTCATATAAATGTGATTATAGGTAACTTGTCCTTTTTTTAAAAAAAAAATCATTGGGGGTCCATACAAACTCTTATCACAATCTATCCATCCATCCATTGTGTCAAATACATTTGCACATTTGTTGCCATCATCATTTTCAAAATATTTTCTTTCGACTTGAGCCCTTGGCATCAGCTTCTCATTTTTTCCCTCCCTCAGGAACCCTTGATGATTTATAAATTATTTTTTGCACCGACGGATGTCTCCCTTCACCCACTTTCCTGGTTTTCCATCCCCCTGGGAAGGAGTTATAGAGAGATCATTGTTGTCTCTTCCCCTTATCTCCCCCCACATTCCCCTTCCCCTCCTGGTATGGCTACTCTCAATATTCGTCTTAAGGGGTTTATCTGTCCTGGATCCCCCTGGTGCTGACTTGCCCTTTTGTGACTGACGTGTTTCACTCAGCCAAAAACTTTCAAGGCCCTTCCACGCTGCGGCATGCACCTAGGACTCATTTAATTGCATGGCTGAGTAACATTCCATTGTGTGTTTGCTCATTCATCTGCCCATGGATGGGTCACTTGCACCTCTCTGCTAATGTGGATAGTGCTGCCATGAGCTTGAGTGGCTGGGTCTTTGTTGTGTTGCCTGCTCTTGATTCTTTTAGGTGCAGATCTAGAATTGGGAAAGCGGGGCCAAAGGCAGTGCCGTGGGTACATCTGTGAGGAACTGTCGAATTGCTTCCATGGCAGTTCTACCAATTTACTCTATCATCAGCAGCCAAGGAAGGTTCTGGCCATTCTGGGTCCAAGACAGATGCGTTTGTTCTTTGGGCAGTCCCTGGTACTGTCCTTGTGCTTCGCCAGCACCACAGTTCACATGCATCCATTTGAAGGCTTCTCTGAGTCCGTACCAAGGTCTGTCATGCTCCATTTGCTATTGTCTGTTTGCTTTTTAATTTTATACTGGTCAAGCTAGTGGGGGTGAGCTGGTGTCTCTTGGTGGTGTTGATCTGCATTCCCTTCATGACTAGTGACACTGACATTTCCCCAAGTGTTTGCTGGCCATGTGTTTGTTGTCGTGGATAAAATGTCCACGCAAGCTCTCCGCCTAATTAGTGATTGGCCTGTTTGTCTTTTTCTTGCTCAGCGTGCCTTACAAATTCTGGATATCAGATTTTAACAAGCGTGTGGTTCTATTTAGGGGGTTTTCAGAATGCAAAGATAGGAAACTTGCTTTCCTAGGTTCCTGAAAACACCTATTTTTCTGCTCATTTGGGTAATTTTTTAGAACAGCCTTTTAAATGATCCTGCTAAACATGATGTGCCCTTTTCAAGACACCTCCCGTCTCTTTCTGAAGCAGGAAGCCTATAAATATAAAATTGTCAACACACCGAAATCACAAATCAAGTTGGGTAAGGGGGGGGGGGGAGCTGCAAAGACAGCCCCACTGCTCTTGCCCTGAAGGAGCCCAGAGTCTGGGGAAGACCATGTGAGTGGTTAAAGGCAAGGTGGTAGAGGAGGGTATGCAAGGACCTCTGGGAAGATGCCCCTCGCCACTCCAGGACTGCGGAGGATAAATGCTGAAAAGAGGACTAGCGAGGGAAAGGATCAGAGAATGGGACAGGCGGTCCAACCTTGGAGTCTGAGTGTCAAATTCATAGATTTGCAATGCCAATCAACAACTGTGGGGGGTCATGTACTAGTGTCATGATTGGGCGCCTAGGGGTGGAGTCTAGCTTGTCAATCTGCAGATAGCCAGTGAGTAGCCAATGAGGCCTCTGTGTGGGCATGGCTTTCTCCTGAGATTTCTGGGGAATCTTGCGGTGCTTCCCAATTGGAGAACTGAGACTGGACTGAATCTCTGAGAGACAAACTACTGACAAGATGGCAGCATCTGAGGAACCGGAAGAGATGGAGAAGAAGCCACATGGCCTTACTAACCTGATGGAACCAGACTCTGAAGCCAGAAAAGCCACAGAGAGAAACTCTAAAGCCAGAAAAGCCACAGAAAAGCACCCTGCTGCTGCTGAGATGTTTCTATCACCGATGGATACTGCTGATGAACCCTGAGCCCTGGAAACAAAGAGCCTTGAGGAGACCCCTGCCAGCACCGGGACTCTGCACCCACTGGCCAGTGATTTCCTGAGTCAGAAGGAGACTTTAAAGACTGGTATTAGACATATGGGCTAATATTGGACTTATGGCTTTGAACTGGACTGGTTTGGGATGCTCTCTCAATGTCCCTTTCCTCTTGTATATCAACCTTTCCCTTATATCCATATGCGTGTCTATGAATTTGTTTCTCTAGTCTACCTGGACTAATACAACAACCTTGAACTTCAAAAAAGTGTTGCCCAAGAATCAGCAATTTAAAACGACCTTATCGTTGCTCTTTTCATATTCTCTCTGCGTCCTGAGGACATATTTTAGCCTTGTGGCTGTAGTCCTGCCTGGTGAATGAATGTTATTGAAAGTTTTGCCCTACCTCCAATCTTCAATACTGTCCAGACACTTAAATTTTCAAGCTGTACAAGTTAGCAATCCATGAATCCTAGTCTAAAAATCTGCCCTATATATGTATCCTTTCCTTTTCTCAACAGTGCTTTAAATTCAATACCACTGGCTAAATTAATGGTCCTCTTCACAGGATTGCCATATGCCTGAGGGGGATAATTTATAATACTCCCCAATAAATTGATAACAATGTCTCCAAAATGGACCAGGGACATAAATAAAGTCTAGATATCTGGTGCATTGCAAGCTTGCACTGAATGGTAAACTTCAATAGGAGAACAATTAGTCCTTATAACGTGGCCCTACTCAATATTTGCCCTCACTAAGAGATCACTGAAGATATGGGTATTGTATCAAAGTGTTATGAGGAAATCAGATGGTGTCTGGGGAGTTAAAGCCTTGTCTTCAAACCAGCAGCCATTTAAGTGAGGTGTGAGCTAAGTCCACACACAGGAAGCACACAGTCAGTGTGACCCAAGGATTGTAAATTATAAAATAACAAGGCCAGAGAAAGGAATCCCGTTAGAGCTTAAATTCTGCGCTCTCCATTTGCAGAATGATCTGGATGACAGTGAAAGCCCCCAGATCCACTTTTCGGGCCCCCTCACAAATTAAAGCCTCTGATGAATGCCCTCTCCTCATTAACCAGGGATGTGAATTGTCTTGGTATCAGACAGAATGCATTGGGAGGTGGATTACTGCTGATGGACCTGGTTGAAAATTTAACACTTTACCATTTGTTCTTCTTTTTGACCTATTTTGATTTTTTCCCCTAGTTTTTATTATTTTCTACTTTTCCTTGGATTGGTGCTTTTCTGTGTTTTATTCTGTGACTTTAATATTTCTGATGGGTTTTTGGTAGGATTTTCTTTATATAAAATTAGGACAGGTAAATCTATAGGCATTAACTAACCTGGATTAACAGTTTGTTAGAGTTATGGCAGAGGAGGGTGAGGGGAAACGAGGGCTCATAATAATGGATACAAGAATGATGATACGTTCTAAGATTGGTTGTGATGATGGTTGAACAATCCCTTTCAATATATTTAAACCATTGTATTGTATGGTATATGAACTATATGTCAACAAAACTCTTTTGCTTTTTTCAGAAGGATACATGAGGCATGAAGTGTAAGATCTGGGATATATGATTTCCAAACTGGAACTTAAAACCATTTGTGTTCTTATGCAAATTATGGGCAGCCTGGTGCCCTTACATCTTTCCTTTTTTGAAATTCTGATGGAGGAAACTTTTGCCTTGTCATTCTGGCCAATGATCAGCCATGCAGCGAAACCCCTCTACTTCACAATCACTGGGCTTCTCATGTCCTGCTGGGTCTTAAGGCGGTGTACTGTGCTCAAAGTTTCTCAATGTTTTCTGTGCCTTGGCTGTCTGTTGAAACCTGTGCAGTCCCTTCTCAGATGTATACACTGTATACTACACATAAATGTGTAAAATAAAGTACATAGCATCCACCCAACAATTTAGAATACTTAAAATAACCATTGAGAGAGGTGTTAATGTATAAAACTATGTCTGGCATCCTCTTACAGAGGGAGGAGATGAGCCAGTTTAAATACAGTGTAGTAACAACTAAATATGCATCTTTCCTCTAGTTCTCAAATGCTTTCTCCCACCCACTATCATGCTCCCGGCTCTACCAGAGCAGTCCGGCTAGAACAGGGGATGTACACTGGAGTCGGAAACATGGGGGATTTAGGATAGATGTTCCCTCACGACTAGAGAAGGGAGTGGTGATACTGGGAGGGTGGAGCAATGATGGAGTAGAAAGGGGGAACCAATTTCAGGAATCTACATATAACCTCCTCTCTGGGGCATGGCCAGCAGTGAAGTGAGTGAAGGGACACATAGGACAGTGTACAATATGAAAAAATAATTTGTAAATTATTAAAGGTTCATGGGGAGAGGGGAAAGGGAAATATGGGGAGCTGGAACTGGGGGCCTAGGCAGAGAGAGGAAGTTTTGAGAGTGATGATGGCAACAAGTGAGCAAATGTGGCCTGCATACAATTGATGTATGTGTGGATCGTGAGGGGAGGTGTATGAGTACCCAATAAAATAATTCATTTTAAAAAGGGGGGGAGGGGAAAGGAGGAGATTATACCAAGGGCTCAAGTGGAAAATGTTTGGAAATGAATGTGGCAACACGTGTGCAAATGTGCTTGATACCAATGATGCATTGAATGCTATAATAGTTGTAAGAGCCCCTAATAATTTTTTTTTTTTTGGCATCACTGTTGTCCGGTGGTGGGAGTAGGAGGCCCAGTCCCACTGCTGGAATTGAACCTCTGTCCCAGTGGGCCGCAGTCCCACGCACAACCACTACGCCACCGGGGCTCAGCTCCCAATAAAATTATTTTTTTTAAAACGATGTCTGATTAGCAGTAGATACGCTTCATGGAAATAACCAGATGCAGTGACAGCTCTAATAGAACTACCCTGATTGTAAAGGTGTGATGAGAATAAGTGGTATTTATAAGTATGTCTGACATCTTTAATGTGGTTAGAAAGGAACTGTGATGATGATGAAGATTTTGATCTGTGATTATTATTGACGACAAAGTCACATGCACTGCTTTTACGACACTTCTCTACCGTCTATATCCATAACTGAGGGAGATCCTACGTTTCACTGAGAGACTAATGAAACTAAGTATTAATTTCTTTTCCCCTCTGAGTCCATGGGCCCCTCCTCCCGTGTTTCGCAATCCTTGGCTAAATGGCGCCTTCTCCCCGAGATCTGCCTCGTGGGCCAAGATGAGGTGAGCCTGAGAGCTGGTTGCTGCCCAGAAGCTCAGCTTCGCCCCTCTGGCTCGGGAGGAGATGGTGAGTAGCTGCTAGGAGCCTACTGCCCACTCACATGTAAGCCTTGTAGTTGTTGCCTATCTTCTGGACCCGGATGTCATACTTGGCGTCGATGAAAGGCTCTGCTGTGGCGTAGGTCTGGGTGAGGGCCACCACACTGGCGATGTCCTGGAAATCATAGTGGTTTTCCACTTTGACCTAACGTGGGAGGAAGACAGAGTGGAAGAGAAGGAGATGAAGATTCATACGGAGGAGCTCGCAGAGCCCTGAGCCTAGGGTGCAACTGGCCTATCCCTACGCCTAACGAGGTTCTTTCTCCTTGCTCCCCTTCTTAGGCCCAGAGACCACACCTTGTTGAAAGAGGCCTGGTTTGGCAGCACCTGTGCCTCCAGGAGGGGTCAAAACATCTCCTTGGAAAGACTTCCTCGATACCAGAGGCAGAAGAATGGCTCACAGGTGAGCTCTCTCTGAGAACCTTCTTGGCTTCGACGATCAACCCAGGAGCTCACCAGACTCCTGCCTTACCTTGCCCATACCCGAGTGAGCATGGCCAATCTTCACCACAACAGGGAATGTGGGCAGTGTCAGCTGGAAGCAGAAGAGAAAAGGAATGAATTGGTTAGAATGTGCCGGTCTCTGTAAAATCACACCAACATTCTTAGCGGCAATGCCCTTGGAGGAGTCCTTTAAAAACCATTCTCGTTGACATACCTTGCCAAGGAAAACATTCAGGCCTATAACATGCTGCTATAGTCTAGAATCAGCTTGGTGGCCGTGGGTGAGGACAGAGGTCGCACAGCATATTGGTTAGTGGCAGGTCTACAAGAAGTCGGATCACCTAGCTGGTACTCACTATCTTTGTCATTCATGCTTCAATCTTCTCTGCTTTCGACAAAACCTGGCCAACACTGGGTATCAGCCAGGGAGATCAAGAACAAGAGAAATGCGTCTTTAAAGAGTGACTTTCACTAGATATACATGATAACTCAAAGGTCTCACGTGGCAAAAGTACATCTTTGGACTCTTAACCGTCCCTCTCATTGGGTCTTTCCCTACTCTCCACATGCCCAGCTTTCCTGGCTGGAACCGAGCCCTTCCCTCCGTCTTGCACACTTTCTTCCCTGCTCAGTAACTCTGAAACATGACAACAAGCTGTGGTCTAGGTTTGTCCAGCGATGGGG
The DNA here is from genome assembly GCA_004026705.1 of Nesogale talazaci. Classification (NCBI taxonomy): domain Eukaryota; kingdom Metazoa; phylum Chordata; class Mammalia; order Afrosoricida; family Tenrecidae; genus Nesogale; species Nesogale talazaci. The sequence continues at coordinate 49,070 of PVJH01016190.1, forward strand.
CGGGCCTGGGAGCCCTGGTAGAAGAGTGGTGATGGGTTAGGCTGCACCACCAGGCTAGCAGTTCAAAACCACCAGCAAGCTCTGAGGGAGACAGACGAGGCTTTCCAGTCCTGTAAAAAGTCAGTCGCAGAAACTCACAGGGGTAGTTCTATGCTGTCTTGTCATGTTGCGTCAGATGTGACTCCTTGGTAGTGAATTTTGAATTTTTTAAAAATTGGACTGGTAAAGAACTGATGTAAGAATTCAATGTGTTCATTCATTCTAAAGAGATCTTTAAGTGACTACACCTTACCTTGAGCCAGCCAGTGGAGAAGCAATAAAAACTGGGGATGTCGGGTTGAGGTTCCGGTTAGGATGAATGCCTTGGCCCAAAAGAACCACCCTTCCCATGGCCATACCACCCTGAATGTGCCTACCCGGTCAGAAGGACCAACCTTCTAGACTGGAGTTTCTATCTAGATACTGCAAAATGTCGGGCAAGGGCACTCGGCTAGATGTCCAATCCAGCTCACGGCCAGTCAGTCCATTCTGACTCAAAGTGACCCTCCTGGTCAAGGCAGAACTGCCCCTTAGGGCTTCAAACCTTTACAAAGCCTCTTCCTGCTTCCATAGAGTGGAATCTAACCGCTGACCTTGTGATAAGCAGCCCTGCATGTGACCCACCGTGGTCCTCTCGGCCACCAACGTTCTGTAAGTCACTTCAGTGAACCACCAACTGTCCTTCCATCCAGTGAGGGCCTGGAAGGACAGACAGATGGGCCTGGAAGGTTTTTATACTCTCTCCTAATGATCCAAGAGGCTCGATCTTGACCTAGTCACCGAGTCTAGTCTCATCTTCCTCATTCAGACTCGGCTGTCTCTCGATTTCCTTCTTTCTAGGTATCACGAGCACCACTAAAATGAAAAGAAGTCCTTTGGAGGGAAGAATGCTGACCCTGAACAAAGCCAGGGTCCCCGGCGGACCTAAATGTGACCCCAGAGACAGGGTAGCAGCTGACCTGAGGCCACTCTGCAGGAGAGAGAGGCGGCTGCTTCTACTCCGGGAAGGGCTGTGGCACAGGGACACTCCTGCTCTGTCCTATGGCATTCCCGTGAGAAAGAATTGACTTGATGGCCGTGAGGGCGTGACCTCGGCCAGGTGGAACGTTGAGCCTTGGAAATAATCTAGCTCCACCCTATTTTATGGAGGGAAAATAAAAATGAGGTCCAAAGCTAGCACGTGCCAGCCAGATTTGGAGCCCAGCTTCCTACGAGACACCCAGAGTACCATCCCATGGCCCCAGTCCCATCTGCGATCTGGAACCCTGAAGGGATCCCAGCACCTTTCTCCTCTGTTTTCCAAGCTGCCCCACCCTGTCTGTCATGTCAAGGTTTGCAGACAGCAGTGCCCTGAGATAGGAATCAGGGTGTCCCAAGACATGCAGAGGGCTTTGCAGTCCCAGGGTTAATTTTATGCCCCCACCAAGAACACAGGCCCCGGCCATCTCCAGAGGCGGAGGCTCTGGGTATGGGAACGGGTTTCTAAAGGCCTGGCTCGTTTCTCTGACATCCCTCCCCACCCCCCTGGCAGACAGAGCCAAGACACACACACACCCCAACTTTCTCTGTCCTGTTCCATTACTGTTTGCTGTGGCTTTGGAGGCTCATAAATAGGGCATTGAAAACACTTCCTGCAGCTGAAAGAAGCCCTGAGTAGCCGGTCTCATTCCCAGTGTGCGGCCCAGCGAGGGGTCCGTCCTTCTCAGTCACTGTCTCTTTTGCCTGTTGTAATTCTGTCTGCCTCTCTCCCGACTCTGCCTGCCTCCCTCTTTCTGTCTGTCCTCACCCATGTGCCTTCTGCCGGAATCACAATCGCTGGGGCACTGGGCCCTCTTGCATTTGTCATTGTCACGCTCTCTTCCCGCCTGTGACACTGTCCCCTTTAGAGTCGGGACGGGGGACTCCAGGCTGGGGGAGGTCTCCCTCCCGCCTCCCCTCTTCATCAGCCCGCCAGGGTCCTGCAGCTTCAGGTGGCCTGGCGCCAGGGAGGGCGGAGCCCACTGGGGCGGTTCGGTCCTGGGGCCGCCCCATCAAGTCTTGGGCGAGGGGCGCGACGCGCGTTCCGAAAGCGTTCTGGAGGGTCTTTTCGGTGCCGGGGACCCCACAGGCTGC
>PVJH01016191.1:0-51150 GCA_004026705.1 Nesogale talazaci
CTTTGGGTTTCTAGGACTTTGCCTGCTTGGGGGCAGAGCAGACAGCCTCATCTTTCTCCCAGGGCCTGGTAGGCTTGAACGGGTGACTTTGTGGTTAGCAGTGCAGGGTGTAGCACACTACGCCACCCGGGATCCACTCATTTGGAGGAGACCAACCATTCTGAGTCTTGAGCTTCCAAAAATGTATGTCAAGGTGACTTCTATAAAGCACAACTCTTTGGCACACTCTAAAAAAGCTGATTGTACCAACTCTACCTGTATGAAAGCCAAGGCTTAAAAGGAATGAACACGTATCCTTATTTAAAAACTGGAGCCCTGGTGGTGTAGTGGGTACAAGTCAGGCTGCGATCTGCATGTTAGGTAGTTCGAACCCACCAGCAACTCCACAAGGCTGTCTACTCCCATAAAAAAAAACTCCAGGGCATCATTTTACATTGCTTCAGAGAGTAGTCCTAGTGGTCCAGTAGTTACTTAGTGGGATGCAGAGTGGTGACCTGCAAGGTCAGCGGTTTGATACCACCAGCCGCGCTGAGGGCGAAAGACAGGCCTTGCTGCTCCTACACAGAGTGCTGGCCCTGAAAGCCTACCGTGGGCAGTTTGACCCTGTCCTGTAGTTGCCCTATCAGTTGGCATTGAATCAGTGGCAGGGCGTTTGATTTTGAGTTTTTTCAGAACCTTATAGGGTTGCCCACCCCCAAGGCAAAGAGACAGTACTGACCACATGGATGGCAGCTACCTCATGCTGGGGTTGTTAGGGGCCATGGTGTCAATTCAGACACATAGGGACCCTACGTGCCACTAAAGGAAACACCCCTCAGACCTGGTCACCTCACAATTGTTATGCTTAAGCCCATTGTGAAAGCCACTCTGGGGAGGATCTCTGTCCTCTTTTCTCGCTGCTGCTCTAGCTGACCAAGCGGGACCTCCTGTTCAGAGACTGGTTTCTCCTGAGAACACATCCGATGTAAGAGAGATGGAATCTCCCCATCCTGGCAGCACCATTCCTGAACATTTAGGGACATACCCAGCAGGTGAGGGAACCAGTATACATCTCCAGGTAGGACTTGGCCAACTGGGATGTGGGTAGGCCACGAATTGAAATGTTGTTATTTCCAAGCAAAATCAACCCCGTTGACTTGGAGGTGACGCTACGCACAGAGGCCCTAGGGAGGATAGAGGAGAACCTTTCCTTAGGATCCCTGAGGCTATGCATCCTTATAAGAGCAGCCAGCCGCCTTTATCTGCTGTGGAGTAGCTGATGGATTTGAACCACCAGCCTTATGGTTAGCAACCCAAATGCTAGCCTGCTGTACCATCAGGTCTCTGTTGTTATTTTGATTATTATAAATATTAAAACACACACACATATACACACCATCTATGGCCAAAACAAATCTAAAACTCCTGGGCATAGTGTCATGGTGACCCTTGAGGACAGGGTGGAATGGTCCCTTTGGGTCTCTGAGGCTGTACGTCTTTATGGGAGCAGACAGCTTCCTCCTTCTCCTGGGGCACCTATGACAACAATTCCCAAAATGAAACGATCATAGCACACTTCATGAACACTGAGGAGAGACAGTTTATGTTGTTAAGACGGAAAGCAACAAACACCTTCCTCCCGGCAGAAAGGCAACACATTTTGCTGTCAATGTTTTCTGGTCAACCACACACTGCTCATGATCCAGCAATTTGACGCCAAGACATACGCCCTACAGAAAGGGCATTCGTACGTGCAGAGAGACAAGATGACTCAGTGTTCCTGGCATCCCTGCCATTGGAAGAAGCCGCCTCACCTGAACTCCATCCACCGCTTGGGCGAGGTTTACTGTTAACTCTGCTTTCCCTGCTGGGGTTGGTGGATGCCTGTGCACAAGTCTACTACACTGGTTGAGCCCAACCTGCACCCCAGGAAGGCCTCTGTCAGGGCACCGACCCGGGGAGTTCCTAACCCAGAGGAGACAATGTGTGCGCCCTCAATGGGCAGAGACCGGACTGTTCTGCAGAACGATTCGCCGGGCACTTGTGCAGAGCAACACGCACCTGCAGGTGGCCTGCAAGGGCCAGGGGATGCTCAGGGAGAACTGAAGCTTGAGGAAGCCGACCAACCGCAGTTGGCTATCCAGGGGGGTGGAGGAGTGTGGGTGGAGGCTCAGCCAGGAGATGGGGAGTGCCTGGGGTGTGCGGGGGGGCCCTCCAAGATTCCCAGGCTGCTCCACCGGGGGAAGGCATCTCATGACATCTGTAGTAAATTGGAGGACATCACCTTAACCTCTGTGTTGCCCACAGCTCTCAGGAGAGGCTGTGGCCCTCTGACGGCTTTCACAAAAACGTGGCTTTCCATCTAAAAGTCTCCATCCCTTCTCTTTGTCTTGCCTGCTTGCTTTTGGGTAAAGCTACCTGTCGATTGAGGGAGACAGTCTGGGGGTTCGGTGAGAAAAATTTGAGGCACACATTCCCGCCTGGGCAGGTTTGTAGGGTCTGTCCCATTCCACAACTTGGCAGATTTGTGTTCTTCAAGCCTTTCTCCTCTTAGGCCCAGCAGCCATTGAAAGTGATTAGAGATGCCAGTTAATGTCCTATTACCGGTTGTTAGGCAAATCTCTCTCTGGGGATGTTTGCGTTTCCCAGGAAGCATTAGAAAATTCAGTCTGTAGGGAAAGATTTTTCTCTCCAGCCCCCCTGTGTGCCAGAGGAAGGGAAGACACAGTCACTCCTCCAGTTCTTATGGGGTACAGGGCCTGGGGTGGGGGGAAGGGGCCCGAGCTCGCTAGACCTTCAGCTGAACCTCCTGCAAGGGTCTGGGCTGGGGGAGATCTGGTCACTCACACACCAGATTGTGTTCACTGTCCTCTCCCCAGACCCTTTCTCATAACTCACTGCAATTCACACGTAGGGCTGTGTGAGAGAAAGTGGCGCCTTGTTCTTGTCCCCGTGGAGACCTGGAAGAAAGTCATTTCGGATCATTTCCCTGAACGCATTGCAGGAAGGCAGGTTTTGATGGGTCTGTGGGTTTCCTCTCTCTCTCAGATCCACACCTTGATCTGTGGCAGAGAGTGAGGCAGGGAAGAATTTACCTCTGAGGAGTGGTGAGAAGCCTCTGGGGCCAGAGCTTTCTTCTCAGTTGCAAATAAGCCTCTGGGGCCAGAACTTTCTTCTCAGTTGCAAATATCTGCACTGGACATTGTAGGTGAATGACAGCACAGGCCAGAGGTCCTGTGCCCCAGGGAACAAAACTGGTTTTACCAAAAAGCCCCTCAATGACTGTGTTAGTCCACGCAGACTAGAGAAACAAATTCATAAACACGTTTATGGGTATAAGGGAAAGGTTTATATGCAAGAGGAATGGAACATTGAGAAAACATCCCAACCCAGTCCAGTCCAAGGTCATAGGTCCGATACTAGCCCACCTGTCCGTTACCAGTCTATAAAGTCTCCTTCCAACTTACGAAGCACATGCAATGACACCAGCACAGTCACAGACCAGTGGGTTCAGAATCTTTTGTATCCAGCTGGGATAGAAGCATCTCGGTGCTGGCTGGGGTCTCTCTGTGGCTTCTCCGGCCCCAGAGGTATGGTACCATCAGGGCAAGCCCATGTGACTTGACCTCTGGCTCCTCCATTCTTCAGGAATAAGGATTGATCTGCATGTTGTCATCTCATTTTGTCAGTAGTTCGTCTCTTGGAGACTCACTCAAGTCTCTCTCCTCCAATCGGGAAATACCGCGAGACTTCCCAGAATTCTCAGGAGAAAGCCATGCCCACACAGAGGTCTCATTGGCTATCTCCAGAGTGACAGGTTAGACTCCACCCCTACACTCCCAATCATAAAAATGACACTAAGTACATGATAGCCACAATGACTGTGCTAGGATTTCACTACTCACTCTCACTCACTCTCTCTCACCCACTCTCTCATTCTCTCACTCACTCTCTCACTCACCACTCTCTTTCTCTCACTCTCATTCACCCACTCTCTCTCACTCATTTTCTTACTCACTCTCTCATTCACTCACTCACTCAACGTCTCTCATTCTCTCTCACTCACCCTCTCTCTCATTCACTCACCCTCTCACTCACCCTCTCTCTCATTCACTCACCCTCTCACTCACTCACTCTCATTCTTTCATTCACTCACTCACTCTCTCATTCACTCACTCACTCTCTCTCTCGTTCTCCCACATTCACTCACTGCCATCACAACAATGGAGTTAACAAGTGGATACATGGGTGACTGGGACGTACAGTTGCTCACTCCCAAGCCAGGGCTCTCTCCCATGTAAAACCACTCTCCGTTAGGTCAACTCTGACTCCTGGTAAACTCATCACATGTGTTGGAGGACAGGTGTGCTATGTGAGGTATTTATATTAGGCTCGCCACAAAGATAAACTGAGGTCAGGCAGGAGAGAAGGAGAAGGAGATGTTGCTCTGTGCCCCTGGGTGAGATTCACAGATCAGAGAGTGGGACCAGTGAAGTCACACCTATCTGTGGTGAAGAGAGTTTTTAAGCTGGGCAGGCGGGTAAACAAGGGTAAACAAGCTGCAGGGGTTTAAGCTGCCTCTATCCATCAAATTCCAGGGGAGGTGTCTGGATCCATGTCCTGGAGACCTTTGAAGTTCGATATCTTGGTCCAATAAGGGCAGGTCAAGATGTTTATAATGTCCCTCACCTGTGCCTAACCCAAGAATTTAATGGTTGACTTTTGGAAGTAGATCACCAGACCTTTCTTCTGACATACCTCAGTGCTTTCTAACACCTCCCACCTCCTTGGTTAGCTGCTGGCTTGTTAGTGGTTTGCCCCACCCCGTGCTTCCTCTCTGGTACAAGCCAGAGACACCCAGGCAAGGTTTAGAAGACCCGGAAGACAATGGACCATTCAACAGGTAGCACTCCATCAGCAGCCTTGAGAGCAAGGAGGTGGGAGGGATTTCCCCTTCCATTTGCCCTATGGTCCCCTTTACCCTACCCAATCTCAGCACAGGAGACCCAGTAGACACCTGCTGACCCTGACAAGCACTTCTAGTGGAGATGGAGGGAGCAAGAGCAGGTGGCGATGGTTTCTGTGGAACACAGAGCCCAGAGGTTGAGACAGAGCCACAGCAAGGAGACAGAGCTCAGTTAGGAATCAAAAGCAAGGATATGCTCTATTGGAGATAAGGAAGGACCTGTGGAAGGAAAGGGACAAGAGAGAGAAAGAGAGAGAGAAGCATCTTGAGCTCCTGGGCGGTCCCGAGGCCCTTTAGGCCAGGGAAGCCGTGCCTGGTATTGGGGCTGTGGGATATATATATATATATATATATATATATATATATATATATATATGGTTTGAGCTACAGGCATGTGGACTGATGAAAAAAAAGAGAGGGAGGTTTCTGTATTTGGGGTTTTGGAAATGATTTATTCGCAAATCCTCTTGTTTTGCAACGCTGTTTTCTGGAATGCCAGGGAGAGGGGCTGTGGCCTTTCCAGGGCGATAAGCTCTGTGAAATGCCAGAGGGGGGGTTTACAAAGTTCAGCAGGTTGTTCATCTCCTTCTTAGTAAGGCAGACACAAAAGGGATGCAAGGGGCTGCCCAGTCCAGGGACCTTCCCGGTCCAGGGGGCTGTCTGGTTTAACCCTGGCCCATACAGGAGCCACCAGGGCATTCGTGACCAACTCAGTGACAGTTGCTGATTGCTGGCAGGGTTCAGGTCCTACAAGGGGCTGTGTTTGGATTGAGAGTCTTCTGTAAAGTCTTCCATCAAATGTTCACCAAAGATCACCGGCCTCCATCCAGTCCCCCTTGTGTGGCCAGTGAGGCCATTGTTCATAAAGGCAGATAGTCACATACTCCACGTCCTTTGTCCATGCTGGACCAAGGTCACCTGCAAAAGTGTGACCCTGATTTAGTCTTTCATCCGGCTCTTCACAGGGCAAAGCTGGGTGTGTTCATTCAGTAACCCTGCAGGCCAGGCAACCCGTCTCTCCTGTGGACACTGGGGCCAGCAGTGAAGACTCATTGGGTTCCGTGGAATCGGCTCTGACCCACAGAGACACCTTGTTCAGCAGACTGACATGCTGCTCAGTCCTGGCTGTGCTCACAATCTGTTATGTCCGACCCATCTAGCTGAGGGTCGTCCTCTTTGTCACTGCCCCTTCACTTTACCAAGCGTCGCATCCTTCTCCGGGAACCGGTCTCTCTGGACAACATGTAAAACATGCCAGGCAAAGTCTTACCATTCATGCTTCCAAGGAGCATTCTGGGAATGCTTCTTCCCAGGCAGGTCTGCTTATTCTTTGACGGTCCCTTGTATCTTCGATTTGCTTCACCAGCACAACAATGCAGGTGCTTGGATTCTTCTGCAGTCTTCCTTCTTCATTATCCAACTTTCTTTTCTTTTCTAATAATTTTAATGGCGGCTCAAACAACTGTTATCACAATCCATCCATCCATCCATCCATCCATCCATCCATCCATCCATCCATCATCCACTGTCTCAAGCACATTTGTACATAGGTTGCCATCGTCATTTTCCAAGCATTTTCTTTCTATTTGAGTCCTTGGTATCAGCTCCTCATTTTTCTTTTTTTATTAATTAATTTTTTATGGGTATCACTGCCCTGGTGGGAGTAGGAGGCCCAGCCTTGCTCCTGGAGAGCTGCTGCTGGATTTGAACTGTTAACCCTGTGGGCTGCACAACCACTACGCCACCGGGGCTCAGCCAGCTCCTCATTTTTACCTCTTCCCTTCCTCTCCCTCATGAACCCTTGGTACTTTATAGCTTATGATTATTTTTTCATGTCTCGCACTATCCGATGTCTCCCCTTTTCACAGGTACAGGAGGTGATGGAAAAATCCCCTGGGGTACGCCTTAGTCCTGCAATGGGGGACTGGGCAGCAAGAAACTGGGGGTTTCAGCAGCTCTGGGTTAGGAAATACAAGACAGCTGCAGCCGCTTTCTAGTGCATGAGAGTGTGGGTTTCCTCCTGACACAGGGAATGCCACAGGGGACAGGCCACAGGGACGTGTGACTCATGCAATCACTAGGTGAGAGTTTTCTGTGGTTCCCCAGGTGGGGCTGTGCTCAATTGAACTACCGCTATTGTGATGGCTGCCTAGAGCAGCCCCAGGAGGCTGGAAACTCCACACCATGGCCTGGGTGTGAAGGTGCCGGGGGCTAGCACCCAGGCAGCACGCCTGTCTCCCTGTCACCTGTGCCTGGTCAGCTGGAGCCTTTCTCAAAGGAGAGAGACCAGGTGAGAGAAAGGAACCTGGCAGTGTCCCAAAGCAGGCCACGTGAGAGGAGGTGTAGATGAATGTGGCCCACGGGCAGGCTGCCAGTTTTCAAAACGCAGGTTTCCTGGGCACCCAGCCACACTCATTCATTCAGGAAGGATCTGCCTGCTCCCGGGCAGGGCAGCAGAGCCAAGCATTTGCCACCGGGCCCGGGCAGTCCCCCAAATCAAAAGTGACCAGATTTTAAGCAGGACACCATTGACTAGGGGGAGGAGGGATTCTTGATTAAGAATTTGGTCTATATGGAGCCACAAAAATGTTCATAGAACACAAAAATAGTATTGTGATATATTTAATTTTAAAATGCTGCGGGACGCGGGACAAATTGTTTAAAAAGTGGACGTCTGGTCACCTTACCCAAAGCCTATCGTCTTCACTCTTCGGCCCTCTGAGGGAAAGCTTTCTGGACCCTTCTCTGGGGCATGGTCCCGGGACCAGGTCTGAGCTGTGAAAAGAACAGATTGGATGTAGAGACCAGCATGCCCTGGCTGCCACATGTGTCAAACCTCCATCCTCCATCCATGAAGGAACCAGTCCTTAAGAAGCCATGATGCGGATTTGGACTTTGAGACTCCAGTCCTGCAAGATTTTGTTTTGTCCCTTTTTCTGAAAGCCCTGGCTGTTGACTTGCTTTCTCACAGTTTAGGAGGCTGGAGGGAAGGCTTTCTCTCTTGGTTGGCTCTGGGGGAAGGTCTTTGTCCTTTCTGAGTTTCTGCTCCTGGATGATCTGTATGTGTCTTGGCAGCTCTCTTTTCTAATCTCTGTGTTTCCCTTGCTTGTTTGTTTAAACTCTCTTTCATGATTTAAGAGAGATTGACTCCAGGCACACCCCACACAAGTCCTGTCTCATTAACATAACAAAGGCAGTCCATTGACAAGTGAGATTATAAGGCAACCAGACATCCCGCTTTTTAACAATTTTACTACGTCCCTCAGTGTTTTAAAATTAAAATAAATGTATTAAAAACTACTTTTGCAACCTATGAAAATTTCTGTTGTCCCATATAGACCGCATTTTTAATCAAGACCCCCCCCCCCACCATCAATGGTGTCCCGCTTAAAATCTGGTCACCTTAGATTATAACCCAAAGCTTAGTAGTTAGGATTTACAGAATCATATACATCAATCCAATGACTCCTATTGAATTCATAAATAAATTTCTTGTTGGATTAAAATTAAGAAAATGTAACAAAAATACTTTTATTGGGGCTCATACAACTCTTGCAAAATAACGTCTATTTACTACCCCTCTGTTCCTGGAAAACAGGAGGCTTTGTATTAAACATTACTATTGTATACATAGTCCAGTATGATAGGTAGAGATTATTCACTTCTGCTTTATATTCTGGTGGCCCTGTTCCCCCTCTCCCCACCCCCACTGGGGATTGCAGTTAGTCGTCATCATAACAGGAGAGAACATTGTGTGGTTCTACCTCAACTCCGTGACTGTTGGTATGTCTCAATCCATTGCTCTGGTTCTTGTGCCAGTCCATCTCACTGAGGATTGTCTTCATCTGTTGTCGCTGTCTTCGTTTTCACCGCCCCCCATTTATCAAACGTGGTGTCCTTTCCTAGCAATTCATCTTTCCTGGTGACATGTCCACAGTGAGTGAGCCGACAGCGTGTCAGTCTTGCTTCTAGGAAACCTTCTGGTAACCCTTCTTCTAAGACTGAGTCTGCCCCTTAAAGAGGGCAAACCTAGGCCTGCGAGGTTGATTCTACCCACTTCTCACTTTGCAACACAGTCAGGTTCCAAAGCCCAGGTCATTCCGTGAAAATGGCGCGATGCAAAAATGGAAGATGACTATATCGGATCACAAGATGGAGGATGATTTCATGATTACACACCCACCAAACAACTTCATTACATAGGACCACACCACTGAGAATCCAGGCTCAGCCAAGTAAACTTATATCCAGTGGTGGGATTCCTTATTACACACCCATGTCACACAGTTCAGAAGAATCAATACCTACTTTTTTGTTGTGTTCAGGGAATGGGTTGTTAAAATGGCACTTGTCGTCAGGGTTCAGCTGTCCAATGTGGAAATCACAAATTGATGCTCCTTAGTCTTTTAAAAAAAAACATCTGTGCAGCAGCGATGTTTTGATATCATGTTGAAATAATAAACTACCTTTCCGTAGATCTGTGGTCATAGAGGCAGCAGCCAGGTTGTTAAATGCTTTGCGTCCCACCACTGCCTACGTCATTTATAACCTTCACCATCTTCCTCACCTTGGTGTCCGTTAAAGTCAGACATTGTGATTCATGTGCATAAGAGTCACAGGTGGATTGCTGACTGTGGTAGTATGCAATGTTGGGTAATGAGACAGTTGATCAGCGGGGAGCAGGCCCTCCATCCCCAAGGCTGGCACATAGCATGCATTCAGTAGCGGCTTTCCATCGGGCATTTTCTCAGCTGCCTCTCCCATGTCTTCTTTCTATTGGATGCTTTTGCTGTTCCCTGGGCTTTCAGCTCTGCATGTGGATGGAGGCGCTGGGGTTCAGATGGAGTCAGTATGTGGGCAGCCACCCTCTGGTCTTGGAGAACTCCCTGGATGGCCCCAGCATTTGTGTCTCTGCTCAGAGGAACCAATGGAGGACATGGCCTGAGTGGGGTCGGATAGGCCATTTATCACAAGAGGACATGGGCGGGGAGAAAAGTGAAGACACACGCCAATAGCCTGACTCCTTTTCCCCAGTGATAAAATGGTCTGGGCTGAGTGTCTAACACAGAAAGCGACAGGTGAAAGGCTGGCGTTGAAATTCGTGTTCTACCTCCATTCTCTGGCCACAAGCTGCTGTAGTAGCCTGGCTGCGGAGACTGCTAGAGAAAGGACTTGTCAGGGTGCCCTTCATGGTGGACAGCACCTGGTCAGCACAGATGGCCTTTCCCACTGTGGACAGTCTGGGGATGCATCTTCCAGGGTGATGGGTCCCCTTAGCAAACTGGCATTCAAAAATAATGGCAGAAGATGGCGGACAAAAGTACCATGTGACAATCATGATGAACAGGATGTTGCCTTTGCATTGTCACCTTAAAAAAATACATAAAGCCAGAGCTTGAAATTGACATGCAGATTATAGCTTTGACATGCTCACTCTAGATACTGAGTGCAATCTATTAAATTGAGACAATTAGGTTGGGCTCTTCTGTAAAGTGCCTTAGTTTGTACGGAATTTCAAAGCAGTGCGGAGAATGGTGTGTCTTCTCAGGGTGAAGTGCTTCTTTCTGTCCCTCCCCAGGCCAAGGAGCATGGTCCGTGGTCTTCATCTTAAGAGGAAGGTGAGGAGTGTGAGGAGAGGCTGCTAAGTGTTTACGTCTCTGCTGAGTGGGGTGACATCTTCTGGATTTCCCCCGATAAGAGATTTTGTGTTCATTGGGCTGGACTCTCTGGGGACACTTCTGCATGCATGCATGTAAAAGAGATTAATATCAGGACATTGTTTGATATTGCACGGCGGCTGTAGAGGTAGGTATGTTGGAGGCTTCTCTGGACTCCTGTAGCTCTAGGGGTCGAGGGACACAGAGCAGGGAGAAAACATGAAGCCGACCAGCCAGTTGTGGCCCAACTGTAGGACTCTCAGGTCGGCAGTCCACCTACGACTGCTGGATTGGTGGACAATAGAAGACAATCAAAGAGACAGAAGCAGAAGTCAGACCCAGCAGAAGTAGTCGGCCGTCTCTGCACATGGTCAGTCTGGACGAAAGGTAGGCCACTCCGGGAAGGAGACCTCGTTCAATGGCATTGAGACTGGGACAGGATCAGGGGCGGTGCTGTTGTCCGTGGGAGCCCTCAGGTAGATTCTGGCCCACACCGACTCCATGCGGGCAGAAGGACCCACAGCCCGGCCGGGCGCCATCCTCTCAATGTTCGCAGGCTTGTGCCCAATGTTGCCACTTCTGTGGCCATCCATCTCAACTCTCGTAGGCCCTTCTTTGCACCATCCTATGCTTGGCCAAGCACATGCCCTGCTCCAGGACAGGCCTCTCCCGACAACGTGTCCAAAGGACACCAGGTGAGGCCAGGCCATCCGTGCCTCTGAGGAGCTTCTGGTTGGCCTTCTTCCAAGATGGCTTTGTCCATTCTTTTGGCTGTCCAAGGTACATTCCATGCTGCTCACCATCCCACGTTCTGATTACTAGTCGGTTTCTTGCAGCGGTTCCTTCTCATTTTGAGTTTTGTGCCCTCAGTACAGGAAGATCCTGAAGGCTTCGTCCCCACAGGCTTTGCTCCCTGTCACCGTGTCTCCGACTCTACTTTGCTTCTGTTCATGAGGCCTTGCGTATCTCACAAGGCTCTCACACGCTGCAGAGTCCAGCGGTTACTTCCTCCCACATGGGGAGCCGCGTCTCTCTTTGTTATCTGTTCTTCGCCGATGAACTCCACTGAAACCTGTTCTCTAGGGTGACCCCGCTGGCATTTGAAATGCCAGTGACACAGCTGCCACACAAGCCCCCACAGACCACAGGATGACCAACTGAGAGACACGCGGTGGAAGGAGCTGGCCGCCGGCCCTGTTTTCCCCACAGCTGCTCGGCTGCCGCACAGAAGCGCCCACGATGGCATTGACCACGCGATGTGAGATCGTGCCGTGGAGAATCCCAAGTCAGGCAAACGGGCACCAACCTCACAGCCGCAGATGCCAAGGCTCAAAAGGGTCGCTCTGCCGCGGTGGTCATCTGCTCACGTTCTGACCGCAACCCAGACGGCTCCATCGCGGCAAGCTTACCGGAGGCCCCTGTGGACACCGAGGATCCAACCTGCCGAGGGGACCTGTGAACCACTCGAGCTTGTAGGACGGGGTCCCTGTCGTCGGTACGCTTTTCACCTAGTGACAGAGACAGGAAAAGCACCAGTCAGCCATGGCATAAAATACAGCTTGAAGTGCAAGCCTGGGAAGTACCAAGGGAAAAAAAATAGTGTAAGACAGTCGAAGCAAGAAGCAACCGAATGAGCAGCAGCGTTGTCAAAGAAGGCTCCTGGGTCTTTGCATGATGGTTATGTGTTGGGCTGCTAACTGGAAGGTTCACGGTTTGAAACCACCAGCTGCTCCTTGGGAGAGGAGAAGGCTTTTTACTCCTCTAAAGAGTTCAGTTCTCAGGAACGCACTGTCCCATCGGGTCGCTATGTGTCATCCTTGATTCTGTGGCAGTGAGTTTGGATTTGGGATGATTTCGATCATGACATTTAAAGTATGTGTGTGTGTGTGTGTGTGTGTGTGTGTGTGTGAGGGAGGGAGGGTTGATTACACACAATGTCAATGGACAAAAGGACCCAGGGACAGAGAGTTCAGCCTGAGCAGATAAGGAAACCCCCAAACCTAATGTAAAATCAATGCCATTGAGTAGAGTCTGAGTCCTGGGGACTCTTACAGGGCAGAGTGAAATTTCCCCCTGTGGATTCCCAAGACTGTCATTCCTTATGGGAGTAGAAAACCTTTCCTTTCTCCCACAGAACAGCTGGTGGTTTCAAACAGGTGGCCTTCCCCTTAGCAGTTCAATGTATATATAACTCACTGCCTGGCCACCTGGGCTGCTTATGGGCAAGGTTGAGGCCAGCCGTCAGTCTCAGTGGAAGGAGGCAACTTCTGCAGGGCATTGGGCACCAGGTGCTCAGGAGAGGAGCATGTGGGAGGCTTTGGGGAGGATGGGGAAGATGGTGAGGGTGTGAGCTGGGGAAGACTGATTTGGCAGTCATGGATGTGGGGAGGATGAGTAGCGATATCAGTTAGGGGACACAGGAGGAATTCACAGAGCTTGGGGTGGGAGGGAGGGAAGGAAGGTCTCCAGCCATGCCAGCGAGAGTGAGGGGCGGGGCGGGGATGGCACAACTTCAGGGAAAAGATTTAGCCCACCTCCAACGTCCTGCCTGTGACCCAAAGAAGGAACTTGAGTGGCTTTGATGAAGTCACCGCTTCTCTGCCTCTTTGTCCTTCTATGCAAAATTAGAATACTAGTGGCTTTATTCTCTTCAGCAAGGTGGCTGGAGAAAGTGGACAAAACAACTTGGAAAAGCCATTTGCAAAAATGTAAAGCATTAGGCAAATCTAGTACCAGGGTAAGTTTAAAAACAATTAAGCAGTGTCTCTCCTAGGTTTTCGGTAGCATGCACGGGCCATTCCAAACAAAATATGTTGACACACGGTTTCATGCATCGATCGTGGGTCTTTCAGGAACATGCCCATTTCCATCTCAATAGTGTGCTCTCAGGAATCAGGCCTCCTGAGAGACCTGCTGTGGCCCTTACCTCCCAGGCAGAGAAACCAGCTCCAGAGGTTTGGGGGACTGCTTTCTGGAGGACTCCGAGTGGATCCTCTGCAGAGATGTTCTCTAATGGCATGGCGTGGCTGTGAGGGCATTTTCAGGAGGACGTGTAAATTTCCCTATCATGATAACATCCCTGGTCCTTCTCTGAGGGCAGCAGGATTGTCCATGAGAATCTGCTGGGAGGCCTCTTCCTGCCAGGCCAGCAGCCCTGGCCCTGCCCTGTTAGCCTGCCACTTGTTTCCCAAACTCAGAGACCATGGGACAGGAACACGAGTTGAGCCTACATGTTTGATGTGAGGGAAGCTAAAGAGCACAGAGTTGCCCAAGGCAGGGTGGAGGGATGGGAGCCCCAAAATGGACAGACCCAGATGGAGGCCACGCTTTGCATGTTGTGTTTTTCCCCCCTTTGATGCAGACTTGGACCTGATTGTAGCTACACTTTCCACTGACGCATGGGCTTCAGGCTCTGTGCTGACTGGGAGCCAGCATGGCTCACAGAAGGAGCCAAACCTTGCTGGGTTGTCTGGAGGGTTTTGCAATGGCTGTTCTTTTGAGCCCCCCCCCCCACCCGTGATCACCTGGGATGGAGCCTTGGTGGTGCAGAGGGTACATGTTGGGCTGATAGCAGGAAGGTCAGCGGTTCTAATCCACCAGCTGTGCCAACAGAGCAGCTTGACTGCCACATTGGTGGGGGCGCTCTGTGGCAGGGGGCTGGCAGCCTGTAAGCCATCTCTTCCATCTGTCTTTGTTCGTTAAACTCTGTGGGTTCCCAGCACCCTTCCTTGTACTTCATGCTTCTCTTATGGGGTTGGAGTGGTTCCGAATTGGGCTGGTAACCACAAGGTCAGTGGTTTGAAGCCCCTAGCTGCTCCACAGGGGAGAGATGGGGTTTTCTACTCCTGTAAAGGGTTGCAGTCTCTGAAACCCACAGGGGACACCTCTGGCCCATCCTACAGGGTCACCACGAGGCAGAATTGACTCAATGGCAAGGGGACTGCATCGTGTTTTTGTGGTGGTGGTTTATGCGGTGGTAAACTGATAAGCAGTTTCCTTCGGGAAGGAAGGGGGGCTCTGAGCAACAGCTTGGAGAAAGCACCCTTAAGGGCAAAGATGATTTGATTTGATTTGTTCAAAATCATCCAGGCCACCGGTGGTACATAGTAACCGACACAGTATCTTGAAACATGAGTTTCTCAGATGCATCCCGAATCATGGAGATGGTGAGCGATGGGTGGCGGGATCAATTAGATGTCAGTTCAGTGGGGTGTTAGAATCCGGGAAAGACTCTCAGGCTTGAGGAAACAGAAGTCAGTGACCAGGGACAGACCCTCCACCAGATGGGTTGACACAGCACCATTGTGAAGACGATCACAGGGTAAAGAAGGTGTTTCCTTCTGTTGCTGAATTAAACTCACCTGCCTTGCTTGCACCATCCTGATCTGGATAAAGGCTGTGGATCTGTGCCTGAGCACAGTGTGAGTGACCGGTAGGGGCTGACTATTTGTAATGATGACAATGAGATGCCCCCTGAGCTTGGCGGTGGACAGGCCTGCAGCTCACCCGAGTCCAGGCATGTTGACATGACTGCAGATTCCTCCATGTGGGCTTGGCATTTCTGCTTCTCCTTCAAGGAGCCCTGATGGTGTAGGAGGTTAAATACTGGACTGGGTAGCAAAATGTTGTTGATTCGAAGCCACTAGCTGCTCCAAAGGAGAAAGAGGAGGCAGTCTGCTTCTTTAAAAGATTCACCAGCTCAGAAACTCTCCAGGGAAGTTCTCTGTCCCATGAGAGTCTCCCTGGGAGTCAGAATCGACATCACTGCTGTGGATGGGCCTCTCTTTCTTCCTGGGTAAATAATTGTGGTAGTCACCTCATCTGGTGCCAATTTGAGGATTAACAGTGTAGGGGTGGAATGTAGCCTGTCAGTCTGGAGATAGCCAATGAGACATCTGTGTGGGCATGATCCTCTGAGAATTCTGGGAAATGTGGTCATTCCTTCTCGGAGACAGAGACACTATCTATCTCTCTTGGTTCACTTTCCTGGAGACTTTCTGACAACACTCCCTTGGAGAATCTCTACTGACAAGGCTGACTTCCTGCGAGACATCCCTGAGAAGCCACATGGAGCTTCCCTCGTGCCCTGAGCCAGACAAATCATGTGAATGCAACCAGACTTCTGAAGCCGGAAGAGCCTCTTGGAGACCCCTGCCAGCACTGAGATGTTTACAACACCACTGGATCCAAAGGCATTCTACCCATCTGACTTATGATCATCTTGCATTCAGTGTCATTGCATGTGTTTTATGAGTCTGAAGAAGACTTTATAGATTGGTATCAGACATATGGGCTAATATCAGACTTAAATCTCTCCCTTATATACATATGCATGTTTATGAATGTGTTTCTCTAACCTACCCGGACTAATGCAATCATCTTGTTCAAAGGAGGAGATTATACATTTATTTCCAGGAATGCCTTAAAAGGCACTTGCCTATCCAGTTTCTTTCTTTCTCTCTTTCTTTCTTTCCAGAAATGACTGGGGTTAAGCCAAACCTCTTCCTCTTTACTCTTGCGGGTGCTGCTGCTGGGGTTTCAGACAATGTCCTGGCATCTTTCAAGAGGGCATTCCTGCTGATCATGGCGCCCTCCTCAGTCAAGGACAGACAGACGGGAGTGACTGGCCTGGGCAGCACATGGGCAGAGAGGTTTCCATCCTGGGCTGACACTGGACCCTTGGAGCATGAGTGGAGTTGGATGTGACCCCTTGGTTCTCACTGGGAACTCGACCTCTCACTGCAGAGCCCCTGCAGGTGGCTGGGGCTGGGGGATGGGAGAGAAGCCCCATGCAGCACCTGGTTTTCCTTATCTAAGTGATGTCAGAGGTCGACTGGTGTCCCTTGGACTCTCATGTACGGTGACCTCCTGGGCAGAGTAGAGCTGCCCCATTGAGCTTCCAAAACCATGACCTTTCCTTCCAGCAGAACCTCTCTCTGGGTGGGCTTGAACCACCAACTTATGGACTCAGAGTCAAGCTCTTACTTGACTGGTTTGTGCCACCCCAGAGACTTGGAGGATGCCATGGGAAGACTGTTGGGCCTGCCTTTTGGGGAGCTGGCAGTGGTTTCTCAGCAGGTGGTCCTGTCATCTCCTGGGTCAGCAGAGCCTTGAGAGCTGGCCACTTGCCTGCCCCTGGACCGGCTTTAACTTGCCTTTTCACAGTACCAGCTGGTCTGGCGCTGGGAAAGAATAAAGATGAAGTCATGGTCATTTCTGGGCCAAGTCCCTCTTGGCCTCTGGTCTTCCAACTTTGGCAATTTTTAAAAATAGCCTCCAGAACAAAATCTCCCTACTTATGTCTTTAAACTTTCTACTGTGGACTGGGTGAAGGCAAATAGAATTGGATGACAGATACGCTGCAGCAAATGTCAGTACAAACTATCCTGTGTCAAACCTACTTGTCTGTGTGGCTATCCGGTTCACCTTCAGCCGTGTGTACATGTTTCCTCTCAGCTCATCCTTTGCAACAAAGTGTCCATGGTTCCTCCCATCTCATGCTTTGCAACAATGTATACACGATTCCTCTCATCTGTGCAACAATGTGTACATGTTTCTTCTTATCCCATCCTTTGTAACAATGTCTACACAGTTCCTCTCATCTGTGCAACAATGTGTACATGCTTCTTCTTGTCTCATTACTTGCAACAATGTGTACACACTTGCTCTCATCTCATTCTTTGCAGTCTCTTCAATGCAGCAGCACCACCAGAACCTGCTTGCTCGCTGTGCTTCCTGTTTCCATTCCGCCTCCTTTTCTAATCCTTGAGACTCTGTCCAGGGTAAAGGTGCGTACCTCACTGTGCTATTAACCCCCTAATAGACTGGTGTATTGTTTGGTTGCAAATGGAGTCATGGGGTTGTGTTAGGTTGGGTTTTCCAGAGAAGCAAAAGAGAAGCCTGAATGTCCTGTGTCTGGACAGAGATTTATATCAAGCACTGGTTTGCACAGCTGTAGAAATAAGCAGGTCCAGTCTGGTTCAAGTTAGGCTTCTCCCGACTCATGGGAGCTGGTGAACAGGAGGCAGGATGATGCGGCAGAGATACCTGGGGCAGGGGTTTAGGGGTGGGGTACACACAGGCTGGTGGATGCTGAAGTTCAAAGTTGCCTGAATGGATCCACCATCAGTAGACTGGAATAGCAGGTATGGTCATTCCACAATTTTGTGTTCACTTGAAGTGTAGCACTGGAGTCTAGCCTGTCAATCAGGTCACAGCCTGATGGTGCCTCATAAGGAGGATCCTGAGAAGCTCCTCCCCCCCCCCTCCGCTTCACAGTCCTGTTGTGGTGTCACCCAGAGAGCTGCCCGAGACCACCATTAGATCCACCCCACTCTGCCCCCACCCACCTGCCATCTCCCTGCATCCTGCACCATCGCATGCCTGAGTCTGAAGAGAGACGTATGGACTAATATCTGACTTAGGGAGTAGCATCAGCATATGCACTTGTTCTGAACTGGACTGGGATGTTTGCTTGTTACATAATTACCTCTTCATTGTGTTCTCTCTCTGTCTCTGTCTCTCTCTCTTACACATATATGAGTGTCCCTGGAATTATTTCTCCAATCAAGCTGGTCTCACTCAGAAGGTGACCCAACAGGAGCTGGAGGGACCAGACACAAGATCCAGCTCCAGCAGAAGGCAGACATCCAAGATTAGACTCTGCTCTCTCCCCTTCTTTCTCTCCCCCTTCTCTCCATATCTTTATCCCCATCTCTCTCTCACCCTCCATCTCTCTCCCACCTCTCTCCCTCCATCTCTCTCTCCCTCTCTTCCATTTCTCTCCATATCTCTCTCCATGTCCCCCTCTCTTTCCATCTCTCTCTCTCTAGATCACTCTCCCTTCTCTCTCTCCACCTCTTTCCACCTCTCCTTCTCTCTCCCATCTCTTTCCATCTCCCTCTCCCCCTTCTCTCCATATCTCTCTCTTCATCTCCCCCTTTCTTTCCATCTCTCTCTTTCTCCAGACCTCTCTCCCATCTCTTTGTTTCCCCCTCTCTTTTTACCTCTCCTTCTCTTCACTTCACTCTCCATCTCTGCCTACCCCCTCCATTTCTCTCTTTCACATACAGAAAATCTCCTGACACCTAGGAGGTAACACCAGGCTTTGATCCAAATGACAGGTTGAACGCTGCCTCCTGTTCCTACCCAGGAGTGTCTAGCTGACATCATCGTGAACCATGAGAGGGGTAAATTCAGTTCTGAAGGATGGCTAGAGCCATGATCTTTGCCATGGTTCCCACCATCCCTATCAGACCTGCAAATGAGTCTGTTTTGTAATTATGAGTTTTGTTCCATAGTTTTCTCCTACTTTTGCCTATGTTCTAAGGAGATCCTTTTCAGAGCAGTTGGTGGCGGTAGCTGGGGACCATCTAGTTCTTCTGGTCTCAGGACTGTGGAGACTGAAGTTCCCATGGCCCATCAGTCCATTGGACTCGCAGTTTTTGGTGTCCTTGACTTTCTTCACTCTTCCTGCCTCCTTCCAGGAGACCAATAGCTGCACCTTAGATGGCTGCTCAGGAGCTCTGAGGACCCCACTCCCGACTCACTAAAGTAGGATATAGAACACTGTCCTGTGAACTCTGCTAGCCCAATCAACCTTGTGTCTCCTGAGAGTATGATCCTGATTCTCTAAGCCCAGCAAGCCATCCCCTAAAGGTTCCTGGTTTTGTCAAAGAAGTTTTCATAACTTTACACTCTGTAGGCTCTAACACATTTATGGATGAATTTGCAACATCAATTTCTTCACACACACACACACACACACACACACACACCCCACACACACACATTCATGGCCATATGCCCACTTTCCCTCCTATTTGTGTTAGTCCAGGTAAACTAGAGAAACAAATCCATAGACACCCATGTGTATAAAAAAGAAGTTCATATACAAGGGCAATTGACATTGAGGAAACATCCCAGCCCAGTACAGTCCAAACCCACAAGTCTGATATTAACCCATATGTCTGATACCAGTCTATAAAGTGTTCTTCAGACTCATGAAGCACAAGCAATGATGCCAGGACACTGGCCAGTGGGTGCAGAGTCTTGTGTATCCAGTGGTAGCAGCAGCTTCTCAGTGCTAGCAGGGGTCTCTCTGTGACTTCTCAAGCATCTTACCACTGACAGGAATCTCTGTGTGGCTTTTCCAGCTTCAGAGGTCTGGTTCCATCGGAGTAAACCCATGTGGCTTCTCCTCCAGTATGTCTCACAGGGAGTCAGTCTTGTGTCTTATCAGTAAAGCATCTTCAAGGGATTGAGTCATAAGTCGCTCACTTCCAAAGGGAAAATAAAGGTTACGTCCATACAGGTTTCATTGGCTATCTCCAGATTGACAGGGCTAGTCTCCGCCCCTATACTCTTAATCTTCAGATTGAGATCAGATAAGGTGACTGCCAGACCATGTATTTATTTTTAAGATGTGTGTATAGAGATATCAACTGTGGTGAAGGGAAGATACACTCCAGCTTCTTGGCTTCCTCAGAGGAGCCTGGGAAGTGTTCGGGGCATCTAGATGAACCCCAGATGAGCAGATGAACCAGGTGGTTTGCCATACAAGCCAACCGCTCCCTCCTGGCACAGACCCTTCCCCAGGGGCCACGCCAGTCCTCACCTCCACACCAGACTGGCTGGCGCACCCGCCACTCACAGCATCCCCCAGAAAACACCGCTCTCACCTTCTGTTCCCACTGCTGCTCCTGGTCCCACCCCTGGGCCCTGGTTCCTGGCCTGGGACTCAAGGACTTGCAGTGTCTGCTTCTCTCAGCTTGTGTCCAAAGCCCAAAGGGGAAAGTGGCTGAAATCTGAGCTTCCTCGCTCTCTGTACTTGGAACGGGAGAAGGGGCAGAAGTCACATTGCTGGGGTGTGGATGGGCCGTGAGCCAGCAGAGATGTAGTGGCAGAGACAGACACATGGGGATAGGAGGGTGGCAGGGCAGAAGAGGAAGTGCAAAGTTTCTCGAATGGGCAATGCCTCGGTTCTTGGCTTCACCTGAGAAAGAATTCACGCTGAGGTTTGTGATCCAAGAGGGTTTTTATGAAGGTCGGGAGAGGTTTCCAGTTTTACAGTCTCCAAAGGGTACATGCAAATTCAGGGGAGCGTGCCGAGCCTCGCTGGGGCTCACAAGTGGTCACGAGCAACCTCTCTTGGAGCAGCGCACTCACACGTGGTGGACTGGGGCCACAGAGGCCACGTCTCTGCATGAAAGAAGGCTGGGAAGAGAGGCTTGGCCCCACGTCAGCTGGGCAGTCCCCTGGTGGTACATGTGGGCCTTCTCTCTCCTCCCTGCCTCTGACCAGAAGCAGGGTCCAAGAGTGGCCTTCTGCCAACTGCCAGGGTATTTCCAACCTCAACCCTAGGGAGGCATGGTGAATGGTATTGGCTGGGTTAAGCCCAGCTGGGTGATGTCAGGAGGCTGGGCCTGGTTGAGACAGCCCAGGTGGACTTGCCACCTGGCTGGGGGTTTGCATCGGAGCATGCTCAATTAGGGTGACCTCAGAGGTGTTCAAGGGTCGCCTGATGTCCTTCCAACATCCTCTAGGAGGCTGGGGGTGGGGTGGGGTGGGACAGGGCGTACAACTTAACAATGTAGCTACCTAACAGAAGACTGTGGCAGGGGCCTGGGGGATCCATACCCTTCCTGACACATGGACAACAGGGCAGCCCTGTCACTGGAACCACCCAGAAGCTCAAACTTTTCTAGCTTTCACATAGGACTCCCGTCCCTCCCTGGGCTCTTGGTGGGTGGTGGGGGGGAGGGTTTTTTTCGACTTTTCCAGGGTTCACAAGTTCCTTAACTTCACACTTGCTGCCCTACAGAGGAAGTCCCTTAGTAGTCTGAGTCGTGAGAAAGGTGAGATCAAGAAGGTGGTCATGTGGGAGCAAAGGAAAAGGGCCCCCAGGAGATAGGGGCGGGGGTATATTTATAGAGGTTTCTGCTCTGGGGGTCCCTGGCTTGCCCCTGACTGTCCTCCTCTGTCCACGTGGCTCTGGTTTTGTCATAGAAGGTGCAGGAAGGCAGGTCCGTGCCAGTGCCAGTGCAGTTCCCTGTAGAGCAGCTGTTCTCAACCTGGGGGTCGAGACCCCAACCACAGAGGTCGCCCAATTCCTAATAGGAACAAGATGACAGAGATGAAGTTGCAAGGAAAATAATGTTATGGTTGGGGGGGTCACCACCACATGAGGACCAGCATGAAAGGGTCGAGGCAGGAGGACAGTGGAGAACCACTGCTCTAGAAAATGCAGGCCTCCTTGGGTGCTGGACTTCAGAGCGGCCCAGGCCCTTAGGACTGGGGCTCAGTGACCAGCCCAGGACCGTGGAGGCATTGAGGGTTGGAAGGTGACAGGGAAAGGAGAGCAGACCCACGAGAGGGGTGACCCCTTGCTGCCCACCGGGGGGACTGTGTGTGCCATCAGTATGGGTTCAGCCTGTGTCCATCTGCTCCACTCAGCAGGGGTTGTTGGTGACTCTGATCTGCTTGGCAGTATTGCTAATGAGTGTTCTTTATACGAAGTGGCTCAGAAAGTCGGTGGGAAAATGCCACGAGAAGATATTGGGCCAGACCCATGAACTCTTCAAAGGCCCCTCATATGGTATCACGAGCAAGCGGTCGAGTCCTGGCCTTCGGTGCAGGTTCAATTCCTAGTCAATGGAGGCTGATGTGCTCCTGGGATGCTGCAGCTCTCAGCAGAGCGTCCAGACCAAGAAAGACTAGGTGGAAAGTACTTGCCCAAATCAGCCCCTGGTGACTTGCGGATCCCTTTCAGTTCAGGACATCACTGTGAGTTCAAGGTTCCATCCCGAGTCGCCGGCCACAAGAGCAGCAATGTGCAGATACCATCTACATTTAGACAGGATCCCCGATCACCTCAGTAGAAAGGTACGTAGGCTGATGCTAATGCCGAGAAGACAGCGAGGCATCGACGTGGCAGGGGGGACGCCCGTGTCTGCCTGTGACTAGCAAGCTGGCATTTTGAGCAAGGGCCTGGCTATAAATAGACACGCAGAAGATTTCGTAAGATAATTGCAGGAAGTTGCCCCTGAGAGGCAGCATTGCTGGCTTCCACATCAGGGCCCAGGATGGGGAAGTGGCTGCCTTCTGAAGATGCCAGCCTGCACTGGGGGCAGAGCAGGGGTGGGCTCTCAGATTGCCCAGATCCCGGCTGCAGCCTGGAGCCCGCGGCCCTCCTCCACCGCACCAGAGAAACTAAGCCAGAGTCCCGCCCAGTCTGTCTGGGGAAGGGGAAAAAAAGGACCTCTGGAAATAACTGACCCCTTAGTTTCGTTAAACATTAAATATCAGTTAATAATTCGCATGTCACTACCCAGGACGCGTTTCTCCTTTCTTGATGCGGGTCGCTGCCGTCTATAGGGTCTGGCCTAGGATTGACTTTGCTGGAGGGAGTTTGGGAAGAACTCATTATTACACAGCCTGTACCTATCCAGCCGGGGTACGGGAAGAGCAGTCTCTCTCTCTCTCTCTCTCTCTCTCTCTCTCTCTCTCTCTCTCTCCCTGTTGACTGCACTCAACCTGGTGGGTCAGAGGCTAGGCTGTCTACTACCCATGGGCCAGTACTGACCCTCCAGAAATGCCCACTACTGAAATTCTAGTTCCAGCACTGCCTACCCTGGTGGTCAGAGATGGTATCTCCTTGAGTGGGAGTGGCAGCTCCCAAGAGATGTCCCCAGACTCTCTAACTCCAACTGGACTGGGGGGTGGGGGGAGGGGGTTGAGGGGGGAGGAAGGTGATTCTGGATTCAGCCAGCACCCGGGCCTGCAGCCCTTTGAGCTGTGACCAGGGTTGGAGTGTGAGTTCTTCTGGGTCAGAAACCTCTCCAAGTGGCGTCCCGAGCAAAAGCATGGCCCTGGGTCCTCTGTCGCCGCCTCTGAGACCCCTCCTCGCGACGCTGTTGCTGCAGTCTGAGACTGGCAGTGCTAGCAGACCTGGAAGCAGTGTGTCCAAGTGCCCTGTTTCATTTCACCCAGCCTGGGACTTAGAAGACCCCCAGTCCCACGGTGCCCTCAACGGTGGGGCGATGCTTGGGCCTGACAGCGAATGGGTCTCTCTCTGGGGCCCAGGGCAGGGGACCCCCAGATGCGTGGATTCACGTCCCCACTGGGCCCTTTCCTTCAGCTCCTTGTGCCTCACTTTCCTCCTGGATGGCCACATCGCCTCTGTCACGGGAGAGTCACGGGGTGGAAGCGTGGGGGTTCCCACATGAAGATGTTAGACACAAAGATAGGGTAACACCCAAAGAGGCCGCAGGAGCAGGCATTCTATGCTTTGGGCCAGGAGAAGCAGGTCAAGACCTGCATGTCTCTGCAGGTCGGTCCACTCCAGGCGGAGCTACGCTCTGACACAGGCTGGCGGCATGTCAATCAGTGACTGTCGGTATCGACCCAGTGGTGGTAGTTAGGCTTGGCTTGGTTTGGGGGATGGGGGTGGAACCCTGCCACATGGAGGCAGAGGTGGCTCAGTGGACAATATGCATGCACTGGCAGTCAATGCACCTCATGCAGGATCACTGAGGTCCTTCCAGAAAGGCTGGCATGCTGCTAGGACCGGGTTTCAGGAGCTTCCAGAGTAGGGCAGATGAGGAAGAAAGCCAGGCAGCCCCTTTCTGAACGTCATCGGGGAAAGGCGTGTGGATCCTCCCGTCTACGCAGCCACTGCTGGTGCTGAGAGTGCAGGAGGGTCGGCATTTTTCTCTGTTCTTTACGGGGTCACCACAAGCCCAGGTGGGGACTTGGCAGCACCTCACAGCAGGGGTCTCCCCAGAACCCTGAAGACCACACTTCTCAAGAGGAGACTTTCCCTTGCCCTTCACCAGGGCTATCAAAGTGGAGGGACCAAACCTACAATCCAATACATACCGGCTGCCCATCACACCCGACACAACCCCCGGCCTCTAATCAGGCCCAGAAATGGCCTGCCCACCAGTCAGAACCAGAAGGGAGGCGGCCGGTCCGGTGGGAGCAGGGAGGTGGTCACTGGGGAGGCTGCAGGGCTGTGAGCCTGGCTGGGTCTGCAGGGGACACTTGCTGGATGGGTCAGCTGACTGCCATCCCAGATCTAGTTTCAGCCTGGCCAGCAGCAGCTCCGTGTCCTCTTAGCTCTTCTTTATGGCAAGCTAAGCTCCCCTTGGGCCTGGGAAGTCTGAGCAAGATAAAACAAGGGAGATAAGGCTGCATGGGGTAATCTGCTTCACCCACGTGCTGGCTAGGAGCCACTGCAAGTATGTTGCTTTTCTGGCACGAGGAGGCACGTGGGAGCGCTTCCTAGAACTCAAAGCTGGCAGAGTGGCCACGTCAGAAGCCAGTGCATTCTGAGGACCAGTGTTCAGAGGAAAACCGAGCATTGTGCGACTTTACATGTCTTTTTGGCAGGCCTGTCCCTGTCCACATGCTTCTCCAGTGGCGCCATTCAAAGGTCTCCGGTCCTTAATGTCAAATTTTCACAAGCATCTGGAATAACTGAAAATACCATGATGTAGATTAGGTACATCTTAGTCTTCAGAGTCACTGTCAGGTTTCAGAGACAAGGTCCGAGACAAGAAAGAGCAAAATGTGAGTATTTGTTAATACATTTTATTCATGGGAGATACAGAAATCCAAGGGGATGAGTAAAAGGGATATGAGTCCTCAAGTGAAAGAAGACACCTAGCCTATAAATACAGAGATTATGAGAACCTCAGTTGCACAGAAGCAGAGAGAAACAGGTTTTAATACAGACTCACTAGCAAGCTACAGTCGAGTTTGGTGAAGAAGGAGTTAACGGGGTCTTCCTTGGCTATAGTCACTGCCTAGGGTTGATTGATTGTAGTGCAGAGAGCAACTTGACTGCAGAAAACCAGCAGGAGAGGAAAGAAGCTGGCAGTTAGATGCAGAGGAAGAGGAAGTGCGAAAGAGAGAGAGAGAGAGAGAGAGAGAGAGAGAGAGAGCTGCCTCTTCTCACAGCAGAATCAAGAACACAGGAAGAGCAGTAAGAAAGAGGACAAAAGATGGGGATCTGGGCTGTCTAAGTTTTGGGGATGACTACAACTTTTAGACTAGAGGGTTCCCACACATCTTCCTGGTGGGTCCTTCTGTGCCCCTGGGCAGACATTCCCATCTGTGGTGAGATCTGCTTAGATGAGATGGGGAGCATGGATTTGTTCGTAAACAAGTAGTGGAGGATTAAAGCTGGCTGGAAGCCACAAACAGTCTCACCACTGGACCCTTTCGTAACACCCTAGATTTCCCACCTTGGAAGAGGTCTTGTGCAGCAGATGTGCCCAATGCGATGGGGCATTGGAGCTCTTGAAGCAGTGGTTCTCAACCTTCCACATGCGGCGACCCTGTCATACAGTTCCTCATGTGGTGGTGGTTCCCCCAACCAAAAAATTACTTTTTTGCTACTTCATAGGTGCCACGTGGCTACTGTTATGAATCTTCATGTACATATCTGATACGCAGGATGCACTTTCATTGCTATAAGTGGAACATAATCGGACATAATTAGAGCATAGTGATCACAAAACAAAACACAAAACAATATGGAATTGCATAAAGCTTTTTCCCTACCTCCATTCATGACATCTCCTTCCAAGCTCGGACATCTCTTCCCTAATCCGGTGTGTTTCCCGATGGTCTTAGGTGACCCCTGTGTAAAGACCAGTTGAGCTTCAAAGGGGTCTCCACCCACAGGTTGAGAACCGCTGTCTTAAAGTGAGGCAGGGGAGACTGGTCTTATGCACTTCGGGCATGTTGTCAAGAGAGACCAGACATTGCCCGCAGTAAAGCGGAGACAGCAGAAAAAGAGGAAGGGCCTCGTGACAAGATGGACAATCGTGGGCTCAGCCATGAGAACCAGGGTGTGGACGGGCAGCACCGGGCAGTGTTCCCTCTGTTGGGCACAGGGTCACCACGCGCTGGCCTTGGCTGATGGTGTCAAACAACAGCGAGTGAGCTATGGAAATGCTTCCACAGATGTGGAAAGGAGAGGGTTTTCCACCTTTACTCTGCACGAAGGGCTTTTAAAGAATCCTGAAAAATGCCACCATTTTCCAATGCCATTTCGCACAGCTGTCTTGAAGCCACCGCAGGTAGCTAATTTTCTCATGTTTTGCAACATTCTAAAGTCAAGATTTCAGCGATGATCTTTTTAGTTCTTTTCAAAAATATTTTCATTGCTTTTTTTTGTAGCGGAAGGTACGTGCAGGAAAATACATTTTTTTTTTTTTTTGCATCACTGCCCTGGTGGAAGTAGGAAGTCCAGCCTAGCTCCTGGAGAGCTGCTGCTGGATTTGAACCGCAAACCCTGTGGGCCGCTGTCCTGCACACAACCACTGTACCACCAGGGCTCAGACGCAAAATACATTTTTATGGGCACCCTTGGTGTATTTGGTCATCTTCCCTTCCCCCCAACCTCCCCATAAAAAGATCGAGGCTGGGAGGAGCTAAATGACTTGTCCAGGGTCACATGATTAGAATCCAATGTCATAGGATTGGAACCCAGATTTTTTCGTTCCAATCCATCTCTCAGACTGTTCAAAATATACTCAGGTTCTTTGAGTCCAAAGATGACTTAATGGCACATTGATTTTTTTAAGGCAACAAGATTCTTGATGATTCCCCTCCCCCCAGGAGACACCACCACCATCCATCCAGTTCCTCAAGCCCAAACATTCCCCTCCTCTCTGACTCCTTTTCTGGGAGGCCTGATCTGTCCTATCCTTAAATACGTGTCACCCCTGTCTTTCCACCTTCACTCAAAGAGGCTTCATTCCAACACCTGTCACCCCTGTTTGTTCTACTCTTCAGCAAGGTATTAAAGCTTTTTCCCTACCTCCATTCATGACATCTCCTTTCAAGCTTTGGCATCTCTTCCCTAGTCTGCTGCACAAGTCTCCCCACCGGTCTTTACCCTGGGGCCAGAATTGTTATTTTTTAATCTTGAAATAATTATAGATTCTTGGGAAGTTGCACATACACACACACACACACACACACACTTCAGAGAAGTCCCCTGTATCCTAGATTCCCCAACGGTAACATTCTGCACAGTATCAGGAGCCCTGGTAGCTCAGCAAGGTGGACTACTAACCACAAGGTCAGTAGTTGGAAACCACCAGCTTAACTGTAGAAGAAAGGCGAGATTTTCGATTCCTGTAGAGTCACAGATTCAGAAACCCAACAGGGGCAGTTGGGGGCCACTGTGAGTTGGAATGACTCGATGGCAGTGATATTTCTGGTGTAATGGCAAGATCAGGATGTTGACATGAGTACACACTGTGGAAGCGATTCCCATTTTGCTTGCCGTGTGAGCCCTTCACCACCATCACCACGACTGGGGGGCTGATCTCTGAATATGATGGCAGCTGTATTATCCTCCTCCTCACACCTTCCTGTGGACCTCTGGTCTTTCTTAGAATACACCCAGGCTCACAAACCCACAAACTCACCCAGACCCGCAGTTTCTCAACTTCCTCCCCTAAAGCCAACCAGACTCTCCAGCAGTCTACCATCCTGGCTCCTGATGAGCTGGCTCCTTCCGTTTTCTGGTCCATGACCTGAGAGTCTATTTCCTCTGTCTGTCTGTCTGTCTGTCTATCTGGTCTCTTGACAAACTCCCTCTGACCCGTTGTGTCTCAGTTCCCCTGCCGCCTTCTCCAGCCCCCTGATGTCCTACCACCTCTCTTCCCTCTTTGGACAAAATCCAGGTTGGTTTGGCTCAGGCAGTGCAGTTTCCCATGAGGGCAGGTCTTAGGTCAGAGAACAGAGGACCATTTCCAAAGGGTTCTTTGTCTCAAAGCATCCTTGAGAAAGCCTGCCAGGGCCCCTGCCTACAGCAGGGCCTTCAGGAATTCAGTGTGTCTCCAGGTCCCCAAGCTTCATCTCTAGGGATTCACAGTCAGCCTTCAAAATGGAAATATCTAAAGTTTAAATGTTCCTGAACCGAAGTCCCTACTAAGCTGGTTTCTGCCCCTAAGGAGCAAGCCTTCTCTCTGCCAGAGACGTGTTGTTGTTGGGGTCATGGGGTGGGCTCCCGCCTCACCTACACACAGGAAGAAACACCCGCTGATGGTACCGCCTGACCCTCACCATGGTCATCAGGTTTGAGTCCACTGGGGCAGTCACTGTGTCAATCCATCGGGTGAAGGGATTGCTGACTGTACAACAGAACAAAATCCCGGGTCCAGAGCCAGGTCGCACTCTGGTGACCGACGGAGTGTACATGAGCTGACTTCAGAAGTAGATTTATTTCCAGGCCTTTCTTCTTAGCCTGGAAATTCTTCCAAAACCTTTTCTGTATCAGTGCAACACACAAGCATGTGAAGACCGACGATGGGTCGTTGACCATAAAGTATCTGGTCCAGGAATCGAACCTGGCCCACCTCCCATGGAGGGCAATAACTCTAGCATGGAATCACCAAGGCCTCTGTGAACTCTTCAGGTAACATCTGCAAGACAAAATAGAATGGGACAATCGGCTGCTAACCTGCAAGTTCAAACCCACCAGGGTTCTGCAGGAGAAAGAGGAGACAAGCTACTTCCATTGTGAAACCCTCAGGGGGCAGTTCAACCCTGCCCTGCAGGACGGCCCAGGCAGTGGCCATGGCAATAAGACTGGGTCGCCTGTGCTGTGTGAGGTGTCCTGGTGGCACAGGGGGTTAGACCTTGTGCTGCAGATCACGAGGTCGGCAGTTTGAAACTACCGGCCGCTCCCTGGGAGAAAGGAGGCAGCTTTCGAGTCCTCGGAGTGACAGTGACAGAATTCCCCCCGCCGCCCCCCCCCCCCCCCCCCCCCCCGATCGTTCTACCAACTCCAGGGTGGTGAGCGCGGTAGGATCGGCCGTTTTCATAGGAGCTTCTATGGTGGAGACTTGAGTGATTCATGCTGGGCTACTCACCCGAAGGTCAGGAAATCAAGCCCACCAGCTCTCCAAGGAAGAGACAGCCTGTTTCGGTCATGACTTACAGCCTCGGTGGCCCTGTGGGCCTATTTCACCCTGTGTTATAGGGTCCCTAAGCCACCACCAACTCCATGGCAGCAAGTTTGGTGGTTTTGGGCTTTCATAGGGGAGAGATGAAGAAGTGCATTTCAACAGCTTGTGTAGGCATTTCTCAGCCTGGATTTGGCCCCGCTCATACCACTCGCCCCACCTAGTGGTAATGTACTTGAATTGCAGGTTCAGTTCTTTGCTTGAATCCCTTGAGATCTGTAAAGAGATGAGGGGGTACCCCCCAAAAGAGCAATGCTCATTTGTGGTTTTTTTTTAATGTGAGGGGGATAGCGCATTTGGAGTTCTTGCCACCAGGTGACTGACTGTTCGTCACACTTTCTAGTTGGAGGTTCTGTCGTGACAATGTGTGACAAAAAAGGTCTGATTTGTGGAAAATGGGGGACTGGTTGGCTCACCATGACAAAGCACCTGCTCAGGCAGCCATCTCAGTGTGCTAATTTGTGGCAAAACCCAGCATGCCTCCCTCGGCCCCTCACCTGACTCACTTGACCTCACGCCATACAGCTTCCTTGTATGTTCTCGAATGAAGAGGGACATGAAAGGGCAGTGATTTGAGGACATAGAAGAGGTGAAGGGAAAAAAGAGGGAGGTAGACGAATGTTCCCAAGAATGGAATTGCAGATGGGACAAATGTACCCAGCGTAATGGAGAGTGCTTTGAAGGTCATAAGGTGGCTTTGTAAAAACATTTTAAATGCAAAGCTTGGAAAAGAAAATTTGATTTTTGGTGTGTGTGTGGGGGGGGTTATCCCATCACGTTAAGAATCATTGGCTTCTAGTGATAGACCTCTTGCAGTGTGGGCTGAGCAGAGTGCTTGGATCCCAGAGGCCTAAACTAGCATCATTAAAGGCCCTTATTCCAATAGGAAAAAATAAACCAAATTTGGGGTGGGGGGGGGACTTGAGGAAGTATTGCTATTAGGAATAAGAAGACACAATAAAAACAAGGTACCAGCATTGGGGCAACGAACAAGGGGAAGGGCGTGGGCCGTGGGGAGCAGGTTGTCATTTAGCTCATCACCTCCCTCAGTCTGTGTCCTCAGGATTGGAGAGGCACAGCTGACGTTTTAAGACTGGGCCACCTTTCATTCCGCCATGCGCAATATCACTATGAGTTGGGGTCACCTTGATGGCACCTCACAATAGGCCTAACAAGGGTGCCACCTAGCACTGACAGGACACACAACATGCCTCTGTTTCTCTAATCCCTCCCCCCCAAAACATAACCCCAGTTCCACCTCACAAATGCTGCTGGACCAAGTTTGTACATGGGTACAGAGCTTTCAACGCATGGAATCCAGGACAGATGAACCCCTCAGAAACAGAAATGAGAGTAGCGACATCATGAGGGAAGGGGGAGGGTGGCAGGGAGGGAGAGAAAGGGGAAACTGATTGTAATGATGGATGCATAACTCCCCTTGAGGGGGCATGAGTAACAGAAGTGTGGGTGAAGGGACACAGTGGACAGTGTAAGGGATGAAAGAATAATATATAATTTATCAAAGTCTCATAAGGGTGGCAGGGTGGGGGGCGAGGAAAAAGAGGAGTGGCTGGTAAGGGCTCAAGTGGAAGAAAATGCTTTGACAATGGCAGTGGCAATATATTGCTATAATATCTGCAAGATGCCCCAGTTAAGTGACTTTAAACGAGAGAGGGAGAGCAGCCACATGCGCCAGCAGCTTAAGATGCCACCTTTGGGGGATTTGAGGGATGAGGTGTCACTGTAGCGCTGTTGTCATCTCATCGTCATCGGTGTCATTGGCTCACCTCTGACTCGTGGCGACCTGTTGTAGACGGAAGGAAAGTCTGGCCGGTCAGACACCATCTGCTCAATCATCCGTGTGTGTGTGTGTGTGTCTGAGTCCCGGTTGTGATGATGGTGACACCCCAAGGCCCGGTGGCTTCCCCCTCATCTTCCGAGTCCCTCTACATTCACCATTCATGATGTGCCTGTCTGCCCGTTGGTCTCTCCTGAGCGTGTGCCCGAAGTTAGTGAGGCAAAGCTCTGTCAGCCTCGTGTTGAAGGAGAATCCGAGTGGCACGTCGTCTAGGATTGATTTATTCACTTACTTGGCAGTTCATTTTGTAACCCACAGTCTTCGCCCACGCCGCCTTCAGTGCGTCAGTTCTTGTCTTCTTGTTTTTGGTCCAGTTCTCCCAGACATGGGAGGCCATGGAAATCTCTATCCCAACAGCACTTGCAGCAGTAAGCCGGAGGTCCCCTACCTGCTACGACTGGGCTGGAGGTGTGGCCTGGGAAGTACTTTGATGAGAAGGATCCAGTGACCTGGCTGGAGGGCTGGAGAGCCTTCTGTTGCGTGGTCACCACTCTGAAAGGTGCCCAGTGAGCTGGTGGGTAAACCATTTAACTCCCCCCGTGTTCTCTCCACACCTGCCACTCACCCAATGCAGCTGGCTCCTGTGTTCAGGCGTGATCTGCAGGCCTCTCTGCCTCTTCAGGCACAGTTGATTTTCTTCAGCTGAAACTGCAAGTGACTCACACGTCCTCTTCCCACGACCCATATGGCTGGCGGGTCAAAAGGCATAATTCATATCTCGAATGAAAGCTCAGTGAAAAGAACAGAAGGACCAGAGTGGAGAAGGCTGGCTAGCTAGCACCCACCAGTGGAGCACCCAGGCTCTGGCAAGAAGTCCCCTGGGGGAAGATGTGATGGAGAAGGGTATGTTCACCGTGCACGAGGACAGAGGTAGCTCACTGAGAAATGATAAGTTAATATGAGTTCCCCCTGAGAGAAGAGCAGAGGACGAAGGAGAAAAGGACAGTGAAGCAGCTCACACATCCATCCAGCACTTCTTGTTTTTGTGGGCCTCATTGCCCTCTGGTGGTCGTGGGAGCTACCCAGTGCTGCTCCTGAGAGCTGCCGCTGGATTTGAACCGCCAAGCCTGCAGGCCGCAGTCCCACACCCAACCACTTACCCCATTCAGCACTTCTTAATGGAGTACTGCTGTCTGCCTGGATCCTGCCAGGGGAGCCCTGGCGGTGGAGCAGTTTGCCTGTTGAGCTGCTAGCCCTCAATTCAAAATCACCAGCTGCACCAAGGTGAAGCTTTCCATTCTGACAAAACACAGGAGAAAGAGGGTGGGCCCGGAAGGGAGACTGGGATTCTCCTGGGCCAAGCAAAGCGCTTGTCCCAAAGACAGCGCAAGGAGAGTTGGCTGGGGTTGTCGGTTGGGAAGGACTCAGTGCCAAGTGACATGAACTCCTTCTGATCTGTTTCTGACCTCAAGATGCAGGTGAATGTGTAAGGGTTAGGGAAGTTTTAAATGAAAAAATATGTATATTGGATTCGGCAGAATTTTAAAAATCTCAGAGCACAGTATTTTTTTTTAACCATGTTGCCTTCCTTGCATGGTGCATACACTAAGGTGACCAGACATCCTGCTTTTTAACAATTTAACAACATCCCGTGACTTTCTTGGAGGCGGGGGCATCACTGCCCTCTGGTGGAAGTGGGAGGCCCAGCCTTGCTCCTGGAGAGCTGCTGCTGGACTTGAACCACCAAGTCAGTGGGCCACAGTCCCGCACTCAAACACTATGCCACCGGGGCTCAGCTGCCCCTCCCCCCTCCAGTGGCGTTTTAAAATTAAAATAAGTATATTACAATACTATTTTTGCATTCTATGAAAGTT
The DNA here is from genome assembly GCA_004026705.1 of Nesogale talazaci. Classification (NCBI taxonomy): domain Eukaryota; kingdom Metazoa; phylum Chordata; class Mammalia; order Afrosoricida; family Tenrecidae; genus Nesogale; species Nesogale talazaci. The sequence goes on from PVJH01016191.1 coordinate 33,264, forward strand.
TTTGTTGCTCCATATAGACCAAATTTTTAATCAAGGAATTCCCCCCACCCCCCACCGGTCAATGGTGTCCTGCTTAAAATCCGGTCACTTTAGAGATGCCAGTCACTTTATGGATGGTCTGAGTCTTCACCTGCTCAGTCTAATGGCTTCGAACTGCCTGAGATTCCTGTTAGGAGCACTGGTGGTGTGCTGGCTCCATGTCGGGTGACAGTTCCCCAACTGTGAGCAGTTCAAAACCACCACCCACTCCCAGGGTGACGACGGGGCTTTGTCCTCCGGTAAAGCATCACAGCTTCAGAAACTCAGCGAAGCAGTTCTACCCTTTCTGACAGAGTAGCTCTGAGTCAACATCGACCCGATGGCAGTGAGTTTGTTTCGCTCTTCATATTATGTTCATCTGTGGGTACCTCAAAGTCTTCCAGCGCCGTGCAAGGCAGGGCTTGAGTGCATAAGAATGTCCATTGAATAACTTCATGCTCATTAAGAGAGTCTTCTAGCAACGTCCCTGTCATTGCCAGGCTGGGGTTTGATGGAGATTCAGCTCTACCTGCAACACACCGCCATGGCCGCGGAAGACACCGCTGTGGGGGTGGAATGGACGTTAGCACTTGTCTACGGGAGGGGGGTGCTGGAGACCAGCCTCCTGCGGAAGGACCAGCCCTGGGAACCCAAGAAGAGACCAAAGCTTAAACAAGCGCCAAGCCCACCTTTGTGTGCTCGCGTCTATGGTGAGTCCATGGTGAGTCCATGAAGGGCAAGGTCACAGAGGTCCTTGAACTCCACACACTCCTGATGAAGGCAGCGGACAGACAACAAAGAACTGGGGAGCTAAGCTGACAGGAAGGGAGGACCCTGAAAAGCGACTGGTTGCCATTGTGTGGTTGCTAAGGTAGATGGCAAAGGATGTCACCAAAGAGGATTTCAAGTGCAAGAAATGAGCACCGTAAAACGAGGTTCTTATTGATAGAGGTGGGGTGAGGGGCCGGGAGGGGGACTCCAAGATGAGTGAATGCCTTCGTGTGCCAGAGTCGGTGTGTGTGTTTGGAGGCCTGTGTTCCTTGGCATAGAATCCCCATTCCAAGTGTGGTGATAGTTCCCCATCCTCCATCTCAGATCCTCAGAGGAGGCAGGGAATTCTCGTGTGTTCCTTGTTTCTCACTCCCAAGCCCAAGTCTTTCTAGAGGTCCTCAAACTTTTTAAACAGGGGGCCAGTTCACTGTCCCTCAGACAGTGGGAGGGCCGAACTATAGTTTTTTTTTTTTTAAAAAAACAACTATGAACAAATTCACTGCAGAGCAGCAGTGGTGGCAAAAATACCTGGCAGGCCTGATAAATGTCCTCAGTGGGCCACATGTGGCCCACGGGCCATAGTTTGAGGACCCCTGCTTTATTCTGATGGTGTGTCAGATGGCTTTTATGTTGGGGCTTTTGTATTCCTTATAAAGCTTTCAGATTGGGCAACTGAAATGAAGTATAAGAAAGAGACCCGAGAGGAATGAATGCTGAGCAGTCTCAGGGGCATGAGGGGCTCCGACCTTCAAGAGGGTGCCGGCTCATAGGGGCCCCATTCTGCTCTGGAACCAGCAACTCCGGTGCTGGAATGGCCCAATCACCTCCGTGGAGGGGTGGGTTGGGGAAGGGTGTTTTAGAGGGAGATAAATTTGGTCAACTCCTCTTGATTTTTTTTTAATTAAAAAAAAAAAAGAAAAGAAAGAAGCACAGCACACCCTTAGCTCCGATGTCAGCCTTTTAGTTTAAATGACCTCTAGGTGATCTGGAAAGCCCATGATGCACTGGGGCGGTGGCCAGAACTTGCTGTGCAGGGCTGTGCTACTTCACGAGTGAATGGTGCCCAACCAGAGGCCAGCGCCTCCATTTCTACAGGACCCAAACTCTCTGCCATTCTCACCTTTGATTCTACTCTGACCCATAGCAATCCTGCAGAACGAGTCAAACTGCCCTGTGCGTTTACCAGACAACGCATCTTTATGGGAATGAAAAGCCTCAACGTTCTCATGTAGACCTGCTGGTGGTTTTGAACAGCTCATCTTGTGCTCAGCAGCTCGGTGTGTCACAACCGCACCCCTAGGGCTTCCCCTCCACAGGACTTAGCAGCTATTTCATCCCCCCTCTGTAAGGGTCCAAAGAAATGCCGATGATGTTAAATATAGCATCATTAATTAAGAAACCGATAGCCTGTATTGTTATTGTTGTTGTTATTGGTAGCTGCAGTCAAGTTGGTTCCGACCCATAGTGCAACCTTATGTCCAATAGAATGAAACTGGTCCTGCTCCATTCTCACAACGGTTACTATGCGTGACCCCGCTTGTCCTAGTTTGGGTTGATTAGAGAAACGATTCCATAGACATTCTCATGTATGTGTGAGTTTTATACAAAGGGTAATTGTACATGAAGAAAACATCCCGACCCAGTCCGGTCCAAGTCTAATAAGTCCACTATTAGCTGCTATGTCCAATATCATACTATAAAGTCCTCTTCAGACTCAAGAATCACATGTAATAATGCTAAATTCAGTATGATCACAGCCAGTGGGTAGAAAGGCTTGTGGATTCAGTGGCATTGAAAGCATCTCTGCGCTGGCAGGGGACCCCACGTGGCTCCTCCAGTTCCCAGGACACAGGGGCTCTCAGCGTAGTGCCGTGTGTTTTATCAGTAGAGCGTGCTCTCAGGGAGTGAGGAGAGACAGAGAGAGAGAAAGAGAGAGAGAGAGAGAGTCTTCTGCCTCCAAAGAGGAATGCAAGATTTCCCAGAATTCTCAGGAGAAGGCCATGCCTACACACAGGCCTCCTTGGCTCTGATTCGATCGACAGACTAGACTCCACCCCTTCACTCTTAATCCTCTCAAATGGACACAGAATATGTAACTACCACGCCACTGTTGCAGTCACAGTGTCACTCCATCTTGTTGAGGGCCTTCTCCTCTTTCACTGCCCCTCTGCTTTATCAAGCACAGTGTCTTGCTCCAGGGGCTGGTCTATCCTGGCAATACGTCCTAAGTATGTGAGACAGAGGTAAGCCGTTCTTACCTGTAAGGAACACTCGGGCGGTACTTCTTCCAAGTCAGAGAGTTTGTCCTTTCAGCAGTTCATGGTACTTCCTGTATTGTTAATTATTAGGAATTTCTCAAATGTCAAGTGTGTGCTTTTGTGCCTTTTTGCTGAGAGAATACCCAAGGTCTTGTCTAACACACACACACACACACACAAAATCTCCATGCAGTGAATAGCATTAGAACACTACTTCCTACATCCAATGCACACACAAATTTCATCCCTTTTAAAAGCCATACTCAAAAATTGTGGCTGGACATGGGCTTGATGAGAGATGCACTGCTTCTTGCCTCACTTGGTAAAGGAGGTTCTGGGGAATCCCAGTGGACAGGCTATGAGTTCCTTCTGTGGATAATCACTTCCTCCATAAAACTCCTCTAAACAGAAGGATTTCAAGGAATGTTACACAGAACACATAGTTTGTGCACAGCTATATGCTAATGATTTTCAGGAAAAATGGATTCTAATTTGATGGGCATTAATTTGATGTGAGTTATAAACACAATAATATTCTTGGAACAAAGCCAGCTGGTGATTTTGTTCTTTTAAAACATAGGTTTTGCTGCTTTACTGCACCCTGACTGGCCCATCTCCTCCCCACTACTCTTCTGTATAGGGGTGTCCAATTGCCCACAAATGGGCCTTGTGTCCCCACCCTTTTCTCCCCCTCCTTCGTAGTGATGTGCTGCCTGTTCTTTAATACTTGATACCTGCTCCCTTCGACCCCTCGTGATCACACAGGCTGGTGTGCTTCTTCCATGTGGGCGTTGCTGCTTCTGTGCTACCTGGCCACTCGTTTACCTTCAAAACTTTAAGATCCCAGACGCTTTCTCACTTGGTAGCTGGGAACCATCAACTTCCTCCACTCTCTTGAAGGCTCCCTCCCCTCAACTATCATGATCCCAATTCTACCTTACAAATTCAGCTGGACTGGAAGAGGTGCACTGGTACAGATGGACCCCTCAGGACCAGTAGTGAGAGTGGAGTTACCAGATGGAGGGAGGGAGAGTGGCCGAAGGTGGGGTGGAGAGGAGGAGCCAATTACAAAGATCTACACATAGCCTCCTATCTGGAGGACAGTCATCTGAGGAGTAGGCGAGGGGAGATGTCAGGCAATGTAAGATATGACAAAATAATAATTTATAAAGTATTGAGGGATGGTGGGTCACAGGGGAGTGGGGAGGGGAAGGGATGAGAAACTGATATCGAGGGCTCAAGTGGAAAAGTAGAAATTTGGAGAATGATGATGACAGCAGGCATGCTAAAGTGCTTGGCATAGCATATGTATGTATTTTGATAAGCGATGTACAAGCCCCCAATAAAATGATTTTTTTAAAAAAGAAAGAAAATAGACTTCCCAATATAGAGGGAAGGCCAATATAAGAATTCCATTTTTCTGTAGGGCCTCAGGTATTGAGAGGGGCTGAGGTGTCTATGTAAGATATTGGAGTTTCGTACACAAAACTTGATAAGAAATGGTTCTGGTGCTAAGTAATTTTAACCCCATAGTGATTGCCTTACTTATCTCTAGCACTGCTAAAACAGACATACCCGAAGAGATGGCTTTTAACAAATAGAAAGTTCATCTTTCATAGTTTAAGAGGCTAGACATCCAACTTCAGGGTCCTCGCTACAGGGAAAGACCTTCTTTTCCTGTTGATTCTGGGGGGAGGTCCTTGTCGTCCATCTTCCACTGGGAATAGGGGTTTCTCTGAGCAGAAGCTCTGGCTCCAAAAAGCTCACTCTACTCCCAACCTCTCCTTCTAGGAACTAGGAGATGCTTCTGGTTTCTGCTCCCTTGGGATGGACTCAAGCTACAACCTGTTCTGCTAAAGTATTTCCTTTCTTGTTAACAGCCTAGGGGTTCAGCTTGATGACACGTAAGATAATTCTGCCAACTCACAGCGTGGAGGACAATCACATAATGCTGAGACTCATGGCCTCACCAGGTTGGCACTGCCTCCCCTTTAATTTGTAACAACTACTCATGTGGTCCTTTATGAAAATGCACTCTTTCTCTGTTTCTAGATAGGCACTCAATCAATGATTTAAGAAATAAGTACATTTAATGTCAGACTGAGACTTTGGAATGAAAGTTGACACAAATATGATGATGACAACTACTGATAAAAGTGTATGTAGCAGAATTGTGGGTACTGGGACATCCGATCTCTGCAACGTTATTCATAGTGTATTATGGATTCACTCAGCTGAATGCCTTCACATAGTGAATAAGGCACAGGTAAGCCTCTGTGGTGGTTCCATTCTGGTGTCAATTTGAGGATTAAGAGTGTAGGTGTGGAGTCGAGCTCATAGCCAATGAGGCCTCTATGTGGACATGATCTTCTTCTGAGGATTTGGGGAACTTTGGTATTCCTGTTTGGAGGCAAGAAATGCACACACTCTCTCCTTAGTCTCAGGAAGACATTGCAGCTGATAAGACATATGGAGACAGGCTGATGGTAGCCAGAACCTTGGAGCTGGAGAAGCCCAGTGGAGACCCCTGTCAGCGTTGAGATGCTTCCAATGCCAGGGGGTCCATAGACCTCCCATTCATTGGCCTGTGATCTTCTTGCATTCAGCACCCTTGCATGTGTTTCATGAGTCTGAAGAGGACTTCACAGATAGTTATTGGACATACGGGCTAATATTTGACTGAAGGACTTGATCTGGACTGGGGTGGGATGTTTTCTTAATGTACAATCACTCTTTAGATAAAGCTCTTTCTTGTTCACATATGAGTGTCTATGGATTTGTTTCTCTAGTCTACCAGGACTACCACAGCATCATTCTGGCATTCTCTGCTTTCAGCCAAGATCCACCTGTCACCAGCAATGGTATCCCTCATTCCTGGCACATTCCTGGCAGCTTCACATTCCTGTTGGATGCCCTGCTGCCACCATGACTTAATTATTTTCGGTAAAACTGTACTTGTGTGTGATATTAATGGTGATACTGGACAATGTCTGCATTCTATTGGTTGGATCTTTCTAGTTCTTTAAGGAGCACAGGGGCATTGTCGAGTACATATTGGGCAGGAGCTGAAAGGTTTGTGTTTAAAGTTTCCCAGCTGCTCTTGAAGAGAAAGATGAGGCCATCTGTTTCTATAAAGATTTATGACCTCAGAAGCCACATATGTACTATATGCACATATAAGCATATGTGTGTATGTGTGTGTATATATGTGTGTGTGTGTGTGTGTGTGTATACACTCCCTATGAGTTCACATCAACTCAATGGCAGTGGATCTTCCTAGTCAGTTGACCAGGGAGCGGTCTTCTGAATTTCATGGTATGGATGAGTGAGTAGTTGCAGCACTCTATGCATTTGTTGAAACGTTTCTATGAGTATTCCATCCATCTCTGGAGCTCTGTTCTTCACCAGTGAAGCCTGGAATTCTCCCTTCAATAATCTGTGATGTAGAAAGAAGAAAAGTTTTTTTTTTTTGGTCCTCCTTTTATGGATAAGGTCCTATGAAATGGATAAATGTCTTGACCCAGATCAAAGAGCCTGTAAAGTGGTTGAGTGAGAAGTTAGTGAGAGAATAACGGGTAGAAATTTAGCTCCAGGGCTTTGAGATCTAGGTGTTGGGGAGCAAACACAGACCTGGGAAGCAGGGAGCCAGGTTCCTGTCTAAACCTGCAGGTAACTAGAGGTACAGCGTCTCCAACAAGAGATTCCAGGTGGGGGTTACCTGAAGTGTCCTTCAGTCTCTGTGATTGTGCTGGTGGGAGGTGTGTGTGTGTGTGGGGGGGGGGTGAGCATACGTGTCTCCTGTCCACTCATCCCAGCAAGGGTTTTTCAAAGTGTGGGACTCATAAATAGAGATGAAACAAATTCCAGTGTGCTTTTACTTCCTTCTGTTAAGTAGAGACATGCTGAAAAGCTCCTGGGGAATTAGCCAAAGCTCTCATTACTCTCAGACTTCCTTACATGATCCAGTTGAGCTTTGGCTTTGTCACAAGGATAAGCATGACTGGCAAGCTGCCTGGTCTCCGTTACTTCTTGCAGAGTAATAATTAACTTTATCCGGGATTGGCTCCGAGGAAAACTGTGCTGTGCTGTGTGGGAGCAGGGAGGGGTGGTGGTGGTGGTTCTCGCTGTGGTTCAGTGCCTCGAGTCTGTCACAGTGCAGAGTGACCCTGTGTCCCTGTGTATGACAGAAAGGAACACTGCCTGGTTCCACACCATCCACTCTCCTCCCAATGGGTCTGCCGTTTGAGCCCAGCATTGTAGCCATGAGGGTCGATGTTGTGGCTCCTTTTGACTTCAGGTCTACTGCAGAAGCAACCTCTCGTTGTCTTTCCGTCACCTCCTTGCCCATGTTTCTGGCCCTCTGTGGCAGTCATGTACTCTTGTGTCAATTTCATGATTGGGAGTGTAGGGGTGGAGTCCAGCTTGTCTATCTGGAGATAGCCATTGAGACCTCTGTGTGGACAGGGCTTTCTTCTGAGAATTCTGGGAAATCTTGTGGAATTTTCCTCTTGGAGTTGAGAGACTCAAGACTCAGTCGTTGGGAGACATTGCAGCTGACAAGACAACATAACAGCATGCTGGTAGACTCTGATCCCTGGAAACTGGAGGAGCTGGAGGAGAAGTCACATGGGCTTATCCTGATGGAACCAGACCTCTGAAGCCAGAAAAGTCAAACAGAGATTCCTAGCAGGGCTGAGATGCTTCTACCACCACTGGATACACAAGACTCTGCTCCCACTGGCCTGGGATTGTCCTGGCATCATTGCATGTGCTTTGTGAGTCTGAAGAAGACTTTATGGACTGGCATCACACATATAGGCTAATATCAGACTTGTGGGCTTGGACTGGACTGGGTTGGGATGCTTTCTCAATGTCTCATTCCTCTTATATAAAAGCTCCTCCCTTATAGACAGATATGTGTTCAGGAATTTGTTTCTCTAGTCTACCCGGACTAACACACCCTACGGAAATGGATTTGTTTGGGCAAAGCATGACCTACTTCCAATTCCCTAGATCCCAGATGATCCATTTCCACCCAGCAATATTCTCCCCATCCCCAGAGGCACCCTGCCATGGCCTCACTTTGATCTTTGTCTTAGCAGAGCAGTGGTCATTGAAGGCCGTGCATGCTCTAGTCAACAGAGGGATATGCCAGGAGATCTTAGTGGAAAGACAGATGGGTTCCATTGGGCTTGTTGGAAGATTTCACTCTCTGACTGAACTTTTGTCTCCTGCCATCTGATGAGGAATGGCACCTGCTTCTCACCCAGTACTGGTTCACATGGTTACAGTCTCTAGGAAGAACCACAACCTCCTCCTGCCCTCTCACTCACATAAGGGAAGACACACACAGCCTCTGTTGAGTGGCTTACTCTAATGAGTTCCTCATGACCCACTGCCTCCCTGGCAGGGAAGGAGGAGCAGGAAGGCATCATGAGTGCCCAGCGAACCTTGGAAGATTCTAGAAGCCAAGGCAGATGCTGCAATTTCAGAGCTTTGCAGTTTTTCTCTGAAACGTGAGTGGAGTGGAGTGGTTAAGCTCTTCCTTCCTGGTTGGAAACTGGAATGTACTTGGACACAAGTAGCATATCCTGACCAGAAGGCAGGTAAAGATTGGGGGAAGAGCATCTTTGTCTTAGAAGAGTCTCTTTTAACATCCTGTTCTGGACCAACATGTCTGAAACTGTCTTTCAAATTTAGGCCTTCAGGACAGCCACGTAAACAAAGACCTCTGAGAGAAGACACAGGACCCAGAGCTCCCTGGATGGACAAGTGGCCTGAGGGCTGATGTTGGCTTTCTTCCTGAGAGAAAGGCTGTGGACGTAGCCATCCAGGTTTGCTGGTTGAGAGCTGCTCTTCCCATGAGACCATAGGTCTGTTTATGAACCGCAGTCCACCTAGAATATCACCTCCAGAGGGCTTCCTGGCTCCGACCCCACGGCCCTTTTCACTTCTACTTCCTGGAGAACCCTGGGACTAGCCCCTGGCGAGAGGAGCTGTCCTTGAGTTTTGAGTGTGACTGTTCAGCCCACTTGTTCCCATCTCTCAAATGGGTATCCACAAATTATTGTACCTGAGGTCTGCTCCATCCCCCGTCCTCCCCACAGATGGCAGCCACTTTGTCATTAGATGACTAGTTTCCATGTCCTTGATCCCCACTCCGGGAGACCTGTACTGCTAGGCGTTCCCCTGGCAGATGGTCCCCTGGCGGTTTGTCTTCCCCACGAGGTACCTCTGGGTGCTTTCAAACCTCCAGGCATGCTCCTCGTTTGGACCGCCCAGCGTCTCATTAAGACACCCAGAGCATTGTGCCGCTGCTGAGATTGATGGTGCCCACAGCCAAAAAAACAAACAAACTCCCAAACAACCAAAAACCTATCTGAAAGGTAAGTTTCCTCTGTCCCTCTGGGCCCCCTCAGACGAGCTCTGATCTTCACCCTTGGCCATCGCAGGACTAGCACATGTCTTGCTGTGTCCTCGGTCCCTCCTACTTCTTCCTGGGGTCATTGATTCAGTGGGCCTCCCTTGGGGATGCCACACTCCCCTGTTCCTCATGTCCCTCTTGAAGCCATCTTTTCTGCTCTTGGCCACATTGCCCAACCTGTGCAGATTAGTGGGGTCAGGAGAGCCGACCTGTCAGCCTCCAAGACCAGTCAATGGCTCCCATCGACCAAACCATGGAAGGACAGTAAGAAATTAGCTTTGAACGTTGGAGCAACACACACACACACCACATACTGCACATGCTCACACAAATCTAAAGACATTGTTTTCCTCCCGTCCTTATTATTGTCTGAAGTGATTTGTGCATATGCTGGTTTGTTCCCTTTCTTCTCTCGCATTAGACTCTGAGTTCTGTAGGTGGGAGCGGCAGTGGGATAGTGGTGGAGAGAGCCAGGCAGGCCAGGGAGACTCTGGGGATCCACACTGGGGCCTGGGATGGCAGAGAAGTTAGGCCACCAGGTCACTGCATCAGACCACCCAGTCCACCCTCCAGGGAGCCCAGAAGATGGAAAGGCACTTCCAGTCAGTCCATATGGGGGCTAGAAGACAGGGTCTCTGTGTGCCTATGGCAAGGGGAGGCTGGGTACAGATGGCCCCAGGAAAAGGGTGTGATGTTGCAAAAGGTCTGATGCTGGGGGGTGCCAGCTGGTGGCCCTGAAGGGGGGCACTGTCCCCTCTCTCACTGAACAGCCCCGTGCTCAGTCTTTGTTGCCCTTTCAGTGGCTGTGGTTTTTATAAGCCCTACTTTGTCCCCTCACCTCAGCTCCCAATTCTGTTCCCCATGACCAGACTCAAAGTCCCTTGCCTCTGATAATTGGGTTCTGTCCCAAACACCAGCCCTTTTCCTTTGTGCATAAGCCTCACGGTTCCTTGACTGCCAGCGTTTTAACTCAGGAACAGACACCCCCATTCTCCTCTTCGGGTCACTTCCTGGGACTCCCCGAGGTTGAAGGGACTCTCTTCCTCTTTCCTGACTCAGAGTTCACCAGCTCCAGTCCTTTTGCTGCCAGAAGGTGGCGCTGTGGCTCTGAAGGACAAGGGCACAAAGAACATTTTAGGGGAAGAGTCCAGTGGCCATTTTGGATTTAGTTTCCTGTAGCAGTTATATAATCTGTCGATTTAAAGGAAGGGGTGGAATCTAACCTGTCAATCAGGTCATAGCCAATGAGACCTCTGTGTGGGCACGACTTTCTTCAGAGGATTCTGAGAACTCCTGTCTTCCTTCCCAAAGGTAGGACACAAGAGCTTGTTGAAAAGCCACATGGAGCTAGGCTGATGGAGCCAGAGCCCTGGAGCTGGAGGACTCACGTGGAGACCCACACCAGCACTAAGATGGTTACACCACCTCTGGACCCCCAGGACTTCCCACCCACAGGCCTGTGATCTTCCTGCATTCGGTATCATTGCATGTGTTTTGTGAGCCTGAAGAGGACTTTATAGATTGGTATCAGACATATGGGCTCATATCAGACTTATGGGCTTGATCTGGACTGGGCTGGGATGTTTTCTTAAGATACAATTACTCTTTGATGTAAAGCTCTCTCTTGAATACACGAGTGTCCCAGAATTTGTTTCTCTAGTGAACCCAGACTAGCACAGTTCCCACACAGTTTGTGGAATTGGATAGTGATATGACCATGGTGTGATGATAGTGAAATTATGTTTCCAGAGAAAACTAGACCATGCTGATGCTTCTGACATGTGGGATACTCAAGCGGAAGGAGTTACAGGAAGGGGCAAGAAGTGAATGGCTTTATGGGAAGGGTCATCACTAGTGGTTCAGTATTAATGTCAGTTCAGGGAGGGCTGGTGCACTTGGATTGTGGTGTTGGTGATTCAGTTGAGCTGTTCTGTGGACTGTCGGGAAGGGGAACAAGCCCCTCTGTGAGGAGACAGAACCAGCATGCTCCAAGGAGTGAGGCAGGAGAGACCTTGGCTCAGTCACTTTGGACACATCATGAAGAGAGGCCAGTCACTAGAAACTGTCATCGTGGTTCATCAAGTGGCGTGTCAATGGCCTCACATGCATGTGAAAGTTGGACATTGAATGAGGAAGACAAAAAAAGAAAGAAAGAAAGAAAAAGAAAATTGATGCAATCGAAGTGTGGTACTTTGATAGTGCCATGGGCTGCCAACAGAACAAACAGACCTGTCTTGGAAGATGTTCAGCCAGCAAGCTACTGGCAGGCAAGGATGGTGAGACTTTGTCTCACGTACTTCGGATGTGTCTAGAAAGACGAGTCCCTGGAGCAGGACCTCATGTTTGGTACAGTGGAGGGGCACCAAAGAAGAGGAAGGTCCTTGACAAGGTGGACTGACAGAATGGCTGCCACAATGGGCTCCGCCCTGAGAATGCAGAGGGACAGGGCGGTGTTCCCTTCTGTTATACTGAGGGTTGCTCTGACCCAGAACTGATGCAACCACACACCACAACAACAATAATTTCACTAACTGAAAAGGTCTGGTTAGTGAGATTAACAGAAGACCTTTCCCCAACTCTGTCTCCTCCTATGCTTTCAGCCTGCCAGACAATTGTCTGGTTGGGCCCACTCCCCGCTGTTAAGAACAATAGATTACTTCTCCCTGAAGATTTTCAACCATTAGTCTGGTCCCTGCAGGTGGGGCTCACCCCCTCCTATTAATACTCTTTATGAAGAGCCAGAGAACAAGTCAAACCTGTTGGGTGACATCCAAAATTAGGCTATCTCCCTGAATCTAGGATCCGCCTATCTTATCACATATTACCCTATCCCTCCTCTTCCTATAACATGTATGCCCCTAAATCATCCTTCTCCCATTACTGTATTACCTAGAGCACAACTCTTTCCTGTGAATTATACCTTTAATTATGGGGCCTGTAATTATGAATTATGATAATGAATTATGCTGGTAATTAGGGGTCTTGTACATTCCCAAAAGATTCAAAGGTCTTGTTTAGCAATGAACCTTTCTCTCTCTCTAGATGTGAACCACCAAGCGGGACTGAGGTGAGCAGCTACCATGAAATGTGTCTGACTCCTTTTTTTCGATATTTTATATTTTCTATGACATTGCTATAATCTTTACTTATTATCGCTGTTCGTTTGTGCCTACTGGATCCATGATGGTATGTTAGGATGGGCTCTCCTTGTATTTGGCACCCATTGCATGGCAGTAGGAAAAGGACTCTTTTGAGTTATATCCTTTGTAACTGTTGAATGGCCTCATCGGACCGAGAAGGTGAATCAGGAAAATATTTTTTTGAGTTTTTTTTTTTGAGAGTGTTTTTCAGTCCGAGTGAGATATGGGTGTGGCAAAGAGGAAGGATAGAGAGTGCCACCTCTTGAAGAAACAGAATGTAGCAGTACCAAATAAGAAAATATTTTCAGTCCGAGTGAGATATGGGTGTGGCAAAGAGGAAGGATAGAGAGTGCCATCTCTTGAAGAAACAGAATGTAGCAGTACCAAATAAGAAAACGAGAGAGTTTCCTTAAATGGTAAAGACATTTAATCCTTCTTTTCTGGAGTCAGGAACCTTTGATATGGAGATCTGGGATAAGGTAGACATTAACTTAAGGAAGGCCCACAGGAAGGGACAGAGCATACCCAAGAAAACCTGGCCTTTATGGGCTCAAGTTAAGATGGTTTTAGAACCTTTGCAGGAGGACTAGAAAGAGAATGATCAGTCTTGCGAGAAGTCTTGTGTGAGCTTTTCAAATCTGCAAAAGCAAGCTAAAATTTCTTTGAATGAACATGAATTTAGGAAAAAAAACAGAAAAATCAGGGATTGCTTTTTTTTTTTTAATCTAAGACCTCCGATTCTAAATGAAACCGGATGGCCCAAACCTATATGTCCTTGGGGAACTGCAGCCTGCAAAGGTTTACAGGTGATAAAGTACTAGAGGAAGCTAATTCCAAGATCCAAAGCAAGGTTATTGAACAACCCCAGGAAGCTGCCTTGCTTTCAAAGGTAGAGAAAGCAAAGAAACAAAACCAACATTGTGAGAAGCCTCTGAGATACTCAAACTTAAATCTGGGAAGAGACAAGCAGGATGGATGTCAGGCAGATGAGAAGATTTTAGACAGAGCTGCGAAAACTAAGCCTGAGTCAGAAAGGGAATTATTAAAAGCATCAGTTCCCTTGCTAGAATTTAGTGTAAAGACCAGAAAGTGTAAACCAAACAGTGCTGGAGGGAGACATGAGATTAGATTCAAAGAAATGCAAATGGAGAGTTAATATAGAAGATGAAGTTCGGGAAGTGAAGTTTCAAGATATATTGACAGAGAAAACCATCTCAGAAAATAGAAGCAAAGAGGCAAAGCATAGAAGAGAACTCTTGCTTTCAAGAGTAGGAAGGGGGATTGTGGAAGCAGATTCAGAATTTAGAGTGACTGTGATACGCCCTTTCGAGGAATAAAGCAAGCTGCTAGACTCTATCAGAATATGCAGAAATGTAGAAACAAACCTCATGGCTGCTGATTTGGCAAATTACACCAGGTCCAGAGGGAGATGCTTTACATGTGGAGAAGGGAAGCATATCCAGAGAGACTGCCAGCAAATATTACAGAAGAGCAAGACAATTCACAGTGGCAAAGACCTAGAGATAGGGCCCGAGACGGGTTCCAGCGATAACTTAAGATAACACAATATGACTGTGTTAATTATTATCACAATTGTGATGCTCAGCTGTCTCATGCCACTTGTATAGGAAACTAAGAGATAGGAAGAGAGACTATGTTCCTTCATGAAACTTCTAAATTTTAAACGTAATATGGAAGGGGGAAATAGGGGAAACTAATACTGAGCGACATAAAACTGAAAGTTATTCCCTGACTAGTACAAAGAGAATCTGAAAGGCCAGTGTTCCACAGTAGGAAAGCCACCACTCTAGTGGTTGGAGATACAGTCTGAGTACATTTTCATGTGGTAATCTGTCATTTCTGCATTCACATTCTGGAACATTTTCTTTAATCTATGTTATATCTGCTCTTGGAATATCCGTCAAATTCACCATCTAAGTTGGGATTCATTTATGTTTTCCCAAAACAGAAACTGTCTTGACCTTCTTGCTTCATTGCTACCTAGGGAATGAACTTTGCTTGTTTTTAGAGTTGGGATGGCTCTCTTCCAGAACATTGACTGTTTTGTTGAGATTTTGAAAATGTGCCCACATTGACTGAGCCATAATGAAAAAGGAGATGACTTAAATTGACAGTGGTTCTCAACCTTAGTCATGCTGTGACCCTTGAATGAATCCCAACCCCCCACCCATAAAATTTCTTCCATTGCTACTCTATTATTGTCCTTTTGCTACTGCAATGAATTCAACAATCCCTGTGAAAGGGGTCACGACCCACAGGTCCAGAACCTCTGATTTAAAAGATCCCTCTGTCATTGTTTTCAATGGGCTCATGGTTCTCATTGTTTTCAACTATACTTGCTTGACTGTATTTGCCAATGCCCAGTTAATTTTATTTATTTAAAATCATTTTATTGGGGACTTATACAACTCTTATGACATTCATTGTATGTCAGACACGTTTGTACATTTGTTGTCCTCATCATTCTCAAAACATTTGCTTTCTTCTTAAGCTCTTGATTTTGTTTCCTCATTTCCCCCCTCCCTCCCTTCTTTCCCCTCCATCACAAATCCTTGATAATTTATAAATTATTATTATTTTGGCATAGCTTACACTGTCCAGTGTCTCCCTTCACCCATTTACCCGTTGTCTATACCCCATGGAGGAAATTATATGTAGATCCTATAATCAGTTCCCCTTTTCTACCCCACCTTCCCTTCACCCTCCTGGTATGGCCACTCTCACCACTGGTTCTGAAGAGCTCATCTGTCCTGGACTTCCTGTGTTTCCAGTCCTATCTGTACCAGTGTACACTCTCTAGTCTAGCTGGATTTGTGAGGTAGAATTGGGATCATGATAGTGCCAGGTGTGGGGGGAGGAAGCACTGAAGGAGAGGAAAATTTTATGTTTCATCATTGCCATGCTGTACCCCGACTGGCTCATCTCCTCCCTGTGACCCGTCTTGTAAGGGGTTGTCCCATTACCTACAGATGGGCTTTGGGTTCCCAATCTTTACTCCCTCTCATTACAATGATATAATTTTTAGTTTTTTAGATTTAAAAAACTCATACCTAATCTCTTTTACACCTTGTGGTCACACAGACTTGTATGCTTTTTCCATGTGGGCTTTGTTGCTTCTGAGCCAGATGACCACTTATTTACCTTTAAGTCTTTAAGACCCCAGATAGTATATCTTGTGATAGCCGGGCACCGTCAGCGTTCTTCACCATATTTGTTTATGCACACATTTGTCTTCAGTGACCAGGTTGGGAAAGTGAGCATCATGGAATGCCAATTTAAAAGAAAGTGTTGCTTTGAGGAGGCCCATTGTCCATCTGCTGCCTTAATACTAAACCTATAAATATATGCATGTACATCTATTTTCCCATCACCATATATCAATATATTTACCTGTGTACATGCCTGTATTTAGACCTCTGTAAATGCTCTTTGCCTCCAAGGGCTTTCCTCTATTTCCTTTTACTTTCCTCTTGTTCCATTATCATATTCAGCCTTCATTTGGGTTTCAGTAATTTCTCTCAGTTAGATTACCCTTGATATATCCCAACTAAGTCTCCCATACCATCCTTGCAGCTGATTTTGGATCCCTGGCTGTTCCCTTGTCCCTGGGTTGGTCAACACCTCTTTTCCCCCACCTCTCCCTCTCCCATGTCCCCTTGTTTTCAGTCCCATTGTTTTCTCCTTCAGACTTTTCACCCAGCCTATCTTAGCTAGATAGACCTGCAGAGATAATAGTATGCACACACACACAAAAAGACACAGCAAGGTTCCAATGCCCACTTTATTATTTCTCTTTTACCTACAAAGAATCTTCTCTATTGTTTATCTACTTAGCAAACCTATTCATAAAGAAACCCATTAAATTGAGGTCATCTAAAAATAACAAGTCAGCTGCAATGTCGATGACGTAGGGCACAGGTTCTCAAAACATTGATGGAGATCTACTAGTCAATCACAAATGTAGTGTGGGTAGTTGGCATGGCATTAAAAAAATAGAGGGGGAGTACCCAAACAGGAGAAAATGTGCTACTTCCTTGACTGCATTATTTGGATCTACTTATTTATGTGAGTCAGCTGTTTCCCGCATAAAGATCATTAAGTACAAGACTATTTCACCATGACTGATGATCATTTGGAAATGTGCTTGAGGCTGTGCATCCCTGACTCATTCCATTCAGTGCAAGTTGTCAGGTAATGACAAAAAATGTACATATTTAACTGTGTTGTGCACTATGGACTTTATAAGTAACTCGTCGCATGCTGACAAAGTGTGAGCGTCCCTGACTGCGGCTTTTGAGTGATGCCTGGAGAATCAGTCCACGGCAGCCCTGGCCAACCAGCTTCTGAGACCAGCATTCAGTTTCTCACGGTGACTGGGATTCTTAGTTAGTGTTAAAAATGAATGGTTCGCAGGCAGCTCAAGGATGAACTCTGAAAGTGGATAGATTAATTATTCATTAAACAAGGGTATCGTAACTCACTTAACATATTAATTGGTTGAAGAGCAGCCTGTGCTGATGCTTGGGTTACATTATTAATGGGGTTTTAAAAGCCATTACTTTGTAGGAAAGCTTGGAGCGGCTTCCTCTGCCTCCAGAAATGCTCTCAATGTTAGTATTTCCATGGAAAATGGTGTCAGAGATGGTTTAGTATCTGTGTGGTATAATGGCCTATGGCTAACATCACGATTCAAAGTACTGGAGGGTATGTGCTTAAAAAAAATGAAGTCATTCAGACGCTTGCACCTCGTATCTGTTTTATAAAATGTGTTCATGAGGAATTATATATAGGTTCGTGGCACTCTTGAGCTAATAAATGATGTACACCTATCAAATAACATTTTAGTCTTGCATGGGGCATTGGAAAATTTGAGGTTATCATAGAAATTAGGAAAGTGAAGCCTAGAAACTTTGTGACCTTCCAGCTACCATGTATCTGCTTAATGGAAGTCTGGCTACAAGCTGTCTTGTGATTTCTAGTTTGGTGCTTCAAGGTCTGCTTTCAGCAACACCCTGGTAGGCTGGCCGCTGTGTGGAGAGCTCACTATTAGTACATAACCTTCAGACAACAGTCGACTTGAATGCATCTTTGGGGGAACAGCGGGACTAGTGAAGGGTGACAGTGGAACATTCCCAGAATTTGAATCTTCCAGGTCTGGGAGTCAGGTGCTTGGTCAGAACTACACTCAGCATCATCTGCAGAGAAGGGTTCGAGATGAAACTGTGGGATGGAAGGAACAAGTGTGTTTCTGGAAA
>PVJH01016192.1:0-51243 GCA_004026705.1 Nesogale talazaci
GCACACTCAGTCCTTACCCGTCATCGGTCAATGGCCTTCTAATGTCACCATGGCCTGTCTTAGGTTGGTAAAGAGTGCTCCTGATCTTACCCGTCATTGGCTGTCAAGTTCAGCTCACGGAGGCAGAGGGTCTTATCACATACTCGTCGTGTGTGCCACTCTGTTCGAGGTCGCTCATCTCCAAGCGACAATAATGAACTTTCAGGGGCCTTGCTTGAATGGTCTCAATCTGTTACTTAATAAATGCCATGAGGTTGTTGAATAACACTGGCCGTAATGAAAGCAAAAGCAATAAACTAACGAGGGGGCCCCACAGTGGCAAGAGGTAAGGCAACAGTCCATTGAGCCCGGTCCACAGTGGATTGGTGGTCGAGATTCACTGGTAGGTGGGTCAGTCAAGTCAGTTGTGACACCCAACGGTGCTATGTACAACAGAAGGAAACACTGCCCTGCATTATCCTCACAACTGTTATGTTTGAGCCCAATGTTGTAGCCAGTGTCAATCCGCCTTTCTGTGGGTCACCCTCTTTTTTGTTGGCTCACAAAGGTCTGCTATAAAAATTAAACTCTTAGGCTGAGGCCTGGTGGCGTAGTGGTTTGCACGGGACTGCGGCCCACAGGCTTGGTGGTTCAAATCCAGCAGCAGCACTCCAGGAGCAAGGCTAGGCTTCCTACTCCCACCAGGGCAGTGATGCAGAAAAAAATAATTAGACCCTTAACTCAGCCTACAAGCCAATGCTGAGTTATAGTGACTTCCTTAGAATGAAATTGCTGTCGGAGAAGAAAGCCCAGTCTTTA
The DNA here is from genome assembly GCA_004026705.1 of Nesogale talazaci. Lineage (NCBI taxonomy): Eukaryota > Metazoa > Chordata > Mammalia > Afrosoricida > Tenrecidae > Nesogale > Nesogale talazaci. The sequence goes on from PVJH01016192.1 coordinate 799, forward strand.
TCCAAGGATCTGCTGGTGGTTTTGAACAGCCCAATGTGTACCAACGATACCATCAAGGCTAAGAAAACCCCTTGGGCAGTTCTGCTTTGTCACACAGAGTTGCTATGAGTTGGTTTGATGCTATCCAGCAGCCACGGCCATCAATACAAAAATGCCATCAATAATTAAGGGGGTAAACCCCCCCCCCCCCACACACACATTCTGCCATTGTTCCAGTACTGAAACCAAGCTCACTGCCACCAAGTCAGTTCCCAGATATAGTGACCCATTATAAAATTTCTGAGCATTTAAATATTTATGAGAGTGGACATTCTTCTAATTGTCCCATCTAGGGCCTGGTGATTTTGAATTACTGACCTTTCGGTTCACACTCTAGTGGAAAATTAAAATCCACTGGGTTGGGGGCCAGATCAGACCTGGGGCTGACTTGACTTTGGGATTACAAACCCACACACAGAAATCTATTTTGGGAGGCATTTCCAAGTTCCTTCCCGGAGGCATTTGAGGTAGCCATCTCTGAGCAGCTGACAGATTGACTAGCGTAGAGGTGTCATCCATGCCATTGGCTTCTCTGGTTAATAATAAACTGCAAAGTCTTTCGGAAAGACTGGAATCCAGTGTGGGCTGGCAAATAGGTTTGATATTCTTACCCCCAAGAATCATTGATTGCAACCCCATGGAGCGCTCTTACAAACAATCCAAGGCTTGGCTTTTCTGGCTAAGGACAAAATGCAAAAGTCTAATTACAAAAAATTCTACTGGGAGTGTTTTACAATTCTTATGACAACCCATTACTCAATTGCATTATGCACACTTGCACATACGTTGCCATCAACATTTCCGAAACATTTTCTTTCTACTTGAGCCTTTGGTATCAACTCAAGCCTTTGGTATCAGTTTTTGCACCCTCCCTCCCACCTTTGTGAATCTTTGATCAGTTTTATATTACTGTTATTTTGTGTCTTACACAGTCTGTTGTCTCTTTTGGAACTCATTGATAACTTAAAAATTATTATTATTTTGTTATATCTTACACTGTTTGATGTCTCCCTTCACCTACTTCCCCATTGACCAGACCCCAGGAAAGAGGTTATATGTAGAGCTTACTTTTTCATTTCATTTTCATTTTCTTTTTGCACCCACGAATCATTGATGGTAACCCCATGTATCACTGTTACAGACAACCCCAACGCTTTGACTTTTCTGGTTAAGGGCAAAATGCAAAAGTCTTTTTGAGAACCTGGTGCCCAGTGTGTGGTTGCAAATTGGTTTCATCTTCTTGTAGCCATGAATCATTGATGGATACCCCATGAATTGGTATGAACAAGGATATTCCACGACTGCAACCAACCAATCAATTGAAAAGTTCAAACCCACCCAACCAGTCATCCACTGACCAATTGCCAAGGAGTTGCTATTCAGTTGATTCTGATTCATGGTCACCCCATGTGTGCAGAGCAGCTTTGTGCTTCATTGGGTTTTCAATGGCTGCCATTCTTTGGAAACAGATTGCCACCTATTTTTCAAGGCATCCCTGGGTGGGTTTGAACTTTTCCATTAGTGGCCATACACTCAGACATCGACGCCAGCCAAGCACTTCACTGACTAACAACACAGTGAAGTCTGACGGAGGTAAGAAGAAGTGTGCTACGTGCTCCCGAGAATTTCTTTAGTGGCGGAAGCACTCAGGTGGTGGTGAGAAGAAGACACAACTCACTAGGTCTGGGGAACAGATTGCATTTCTCCCCCACAAATGACCAAGGACAAAGCCAGCCTTGAAAGAATCTAACAGCTTGTCTGGAGTGTTAGTCTCAAAAGGTGGAGAGGGGAAATACCAGTTCTATGAAAAGGTGATGGCAGCTCAAGGATATGAGGAAGAGAACATGGCGGTGGAAGTATTTATGAGGCAGGCTGGATTCCCTGGCCAATTATGGGGATAGCCTCAGAGGCTTGGTGATGTGGAAAGGAAAAAAATGGGATCAATTAGAGTTTATTGAGTGAGAAATTGTTCATGAGCATTAAGTACCCAAAATGAAAATGGTGGAGGAGATGGAGTTTGCAGTTATAATACCACTCAGGTAACTGTCTTGGTCATCACTGAGATGGGTAATGTGGTCCTTAGAGGCCGTTGCTCACAGAGATGCTACGTAAAATGGAAAGAAGCCCTGCCTGGTCTGCACGATTGTTCTGCTGGAGTCCGTTGTTGCTGCCACCTTTAATATCCCTCTTCAAGGGTCTTCTTTTTCTCTCCGACACCCTGCTTTATCAAATATGATGCCCTTCTCCAGGGACTGATCTCTCTTGATGACAGGTTGAAAGTACGAGTGAGGAGTGGTGGTGGTGGAGAATTTCACTTACCTTTACATTTCATTTTCCCACGAAGTTTTGAAGTCCCCTCATGGGTGAGATGAAGTCTCATCAGCCTTGCCTGTGAGGAGCGTTCTGACCGGACACCTTCAGACCCAGATTTCTTTGTTCTTCCGACAGTTGGCGACATCAATTCTTTTTGCTTATTCCTTACTCATTGCCTGGCATTCCCCTGCCTGTGAGGCTATTGACAAGACCATCACTTGGGTCAGTGTACTTTAGTCCTCAAAGTGACATCTTTGATCTTTAATGGCGTAAACAGTAATAGGCACACCTTTAAAAAAAAAGGCCATTGCTAATAGAAAGCACTTTCAAGCTTCAGAAACCAGAAAGACTTAAAAAATTTCGTGGGAAAATGAAATGAAAAGGTAAAGATCTACATATGACCTCCTCCCGGGGGTATGGTCACTGGGGAAGTGGGTGAAGGGAGACATCAATCAGTGTAAGCTGTGACAGAGTAATAATCATGTACAATTTATCAAGGGTTCATTAGGGGTGTTGGGGGAGGAGGGGGAAATGAGGAACTGATGCCAAGGGCTTGGATAGGAAGCAAATATTATGAGAATGATGAGGGCAGTGGATGTGCAAATGTGCTTGACACATGATGGACTTGTGTGCATTGTGTGATAAGAGTTGCATGAACCCCCAATAAAAGAATTGAAAAAAAAAAACAGTGAAAGGATGGAGTTTAGCCTCTTAATCAGGAGATAGCCAACGAGACCTCTGTGTGGGCATGGTCTTCTCCTTTGAGAATTCTGGGAAATATGGTAATTCCTTCTTGGAGGTGGGAGACACTATCTCTCTCAGTTCACTCCCTTGGAGACTCTCTACTGACAAGGCTGACTTCCCGTGTGACCTCTCTGAGAAGTGGCATGGATACAATGAGCCCTCTGAAGCCAGAGAAGCCACAGAGAGACCCCTGCCAGTGCTGAGATGCTTCCACCACCACTGACTTTGCACCCACTGGCTTTGATTGTCTTGTATTTGATGTCATTGGATGTGCCTCATGAATCTCAAGAAGATTTTATAAACTGATATTAAACATAGGGGCTAATATCAGATTTGTGGGCTTGGACTGGACTGATTTGGGATGCTCTCTCAATTCCTCTTGTATATAAACCTCTTCCTTATATGAAAAATAGTCATTGCTGAGTAGCACCCCTTATCTCTTTCAAGACAGAATTTGTTCTTCTGGCAATCTATGGATGATGACAGACTATTGCCTGTCTTACTTGTTTTGGACATGTCATTAGAAAGCATCAGGTGCTGGAGGAGGACATCCTGCTTGGTGAAGTAGAAGGTTGATCTAATAGCCATAGTAATGGATTGCAGCATGGTACGGTTGCGAGGACTGGGCAGGACCAGACAATGTGTCCTATGTAAATGGACTTGATGACAGATGACATCATGATCAGTAGAGATTGATGATGATGCCAAGTTTGTCTAAAGAAGCAAATTGAGTGACAGTCATCCATGCATAAGAAGGAACTATACATCAAGAAGTAATTATATCTCAAAAAGTCATCCCACTCAAATCCAAAAGTCTGATCTTAGTCCATAAGTTCCTCTTCAGACTCACGAGCCACATGCCAGTAACACAGAATGTTGAACTGGGAAGCAGATGACCATAGTTCAGTGAATACAGGACTGGGTGGATCCAAGAGTCAGTGGAAGTGTGGCAGGGTACGGACAGGTTTTATAAGGGGCCATCTCTGGAGGCAAGCACAGAGGCCCAGTAAAGAGAGAGAGAGAGAGAGAGAGAGAGAGAGAGACCCCAGAATCCCTTACTCTCATACAACAGTGCCACCTCCCTGCCCCCCAAGGAAGTGCCATCAAGCTACATCTTGATTGACAGGTTTGACTTCACCCCTAGCCAGGAGTGTCTAATTGAGTAAAATCATCCAAATACCAAATTCCATTTCCTTAAAACTATTTCCTTGAGACAGGGACTCTGGACAATAAAAAATTTTGTGCCAGTGAGTACTTAACAAATTTAAAGAATCTTCATGATGAACTATGTGGCACCTTAGTGAACTCCCATGTAATAGAGGAGGAAATTAAAGCATAGAGAAGGCAAGCTAATCACATAAATCAGAGTCAGAATTTGATCTCAGACAACTTGAACCCAGAGTCTGTTTTGTCAACCATTTCACTTGGAACGTCTTTTTTTGAAGCTGATAAAGCTGTATGAACCTAGTATTAGAAAGGTACACAAGATACAGGCACACTCATACCTGCTCATTTGGCTATGCAATTCTTTAAGAATGCAGTACTCCATCCATCTTCATTACTGTCGAGGCACCTGCCAACTCCAGTTGTTCATCACAATTCTGACAGAAGAAAGACTGGTAATGAAGGCATGTATCTGTTGTGCCTAAGTTTATCTCTAATGTTTAAGGAAAGATGCTCAGGACATTTCTTTGGAGAGTCCTCTCTGCTTTGGTCTACACCCATGACCTTCTGTTTCTGGTTGTACTTGAAAAGCTTGTTGAAGATGATGGTGATAGGGAGAGCTACCACCACGATGCCACAGATGATGTATATGCTGGCAATAAACTTCCCAGCTCGGGTGAAGGGATGGGTGGGAATGCTGGTGAGGCCAGAGGTGGACTCATTTCTCCATAGAGTAGATGAAGACAGAGAAGATGGAAATGCCCCTGGCAGGAAGAGAAGGAGCAGCCCAACTTTGTGGTAGCTGTGCCTTAGGGTGGCGCCCAGAGACCAGAGTCCAATGAGTGTCAGGCAAGCTTTAGAAGTCAGAAAATCTTCATCAGTCTCAGAATCTGGACCATCTTGCCCATGTTCTCAATGCCTTCGTTATCGTCTTCCTGGGTGTTGACAGCCAGTGTTGATAGATCTCAACTCTTCCTAGTGCCATGACCCTTTAATACAGTTCCTCAGGTTGTGGTGACCCCCTCCACCATAAAATTATTTTCATTGTCATTTCATAACTGTAATTTTGTTACTGTTATGAATTGGATGATCCCTATGAAAGGATCGTCCTACCCCCAAAGGGATTGCGACCCACAGGTTGAGAACCGCTGGCCAATATGGAAGGGAACAAGGGAAGACAAAGTCAATTATGTTCAGAGAGGTTTTCCACAACTCATTGCAACAGAGTGCAACAACCAGGTGGATGGCCAGCTCCCCAATAAAACCAAGTAATGCAGGTTATCTCCACACCTTCCAGCCCAAGGCCATCGACTTCTCCATCCCCATTCTAGGACTCAGGCATGCCGTGGACACACATGGCCATGCTGGAAGCCAGCACCACACTCGAGGATGAGATGGCGATAAACTTGGCAGACAGACAATATGCGGGATTTCCCCATTCTAATGCAGCTGTTCTCCCGAAGCTGTCCAAATTGCTGCTTGCCAAACTTCTCCGTCTCTTTCTCAAAGAGAGATAGCCCTTCAGAGGAGGTCTCTGAGCTTACATCATTACTTTTCTGATCACAGTCCTCATGGTCGTCCTCCTTGTGCTCCCAATGGCGATGGCTGCAGCAGGGGTCAAAACACAGATTGATGCCACAGTACTCGATCTCTTGGCAGAAGGAGAATGCACAGAGCTCCTCCATGACTCGTGGACTCCCCATGTAGTAGACATTCAACACATATCAGAACAAACCTATTGAAATAGATCTCTTTCTCAGCCATGCTGGAATCATCACACAACTCTAGAATGGCCTCTTCGGAATGGCAGGCAAGCAATTCCCCAAGTCAGGGGTGAGGAAACCGCAGGAGGGTGCTTTGGTCCACCGACTGTTTCAAGCCCCCCCCCTCCGCCCCCATTTAAGCAGACAACCTCCTCATCTTGTCCAGGACAATGGAAAAGCCCACCATACACCCTTGTGGAACAAGTGATCTGGGAGCGGCTTGGAAGTGACACGGAAACTCTCACTCTGCAACTCTGTGGTGGCGAGGTCACACACAATCTAACTTCATCTAACCTACGTGGAATTTCCATGCCGAGATGCATCACCCTTCCCCTCTCATGAGAATTTATGGTGCTTACAAGGAAGAATCTCACTCTGTGGTTGTCCAGTTCAAAGCTATGGTTGGGAAATCACATTTACTTGTGAAGCCTCCCTGAGCTTGCTGACCTTGCCTGATTGAGCTGCATGGTTGGCCAGCGTGGGTCTCCACTTTGCATCTTTAATGGGCAAGAAATTCAACCTCATCTTACTGCCAACTTGATTCTGACTCACAGCAACTCTAAAGGAGAGGGTAGGATTGTCTCTAGGGTCTTCTGATAACGTAAATCTTGATGGGAGTAGAAGAACCTCATTTTTCTCCTTTGAAGACACTGGTGGTTTTGAAGCCTTCCTGAACTTTGTTGTTGTTAGGTGCTGCTGATCACAGTCCTCATGGTGGTCCTTCTTGTGCTTCCAATGGTGATGGCTGCAGCAGGGGTCAAAGCATAGTTCGATGCCCCAGTGCTCGATCTCCTGGCAGAAGGAGAATGCACAGAGCTCCTCCATGACTCATGGATTCCTGTTTATCATGATACATTTTACATCAGAAGAAAACACTGTCTGGTCCTGTACAATCTTCATAATCATACTTAGGCTTCAGCCAATTGTTTCAATCATTGTGTCAATTCATGTTTTTTTCAAGGGCTCTCCTATTTTTTCAAAGTCCACCTATTTTCTCCAGCATGATGTTCTTCTCTTAGGACCTGGTGCTGATCACATATCCAAAGTACCTGAGATAAAATCTTACCATCCTTGCTTTTAAGGGGCATTCTGACTGCACTTCTGCCAAGACGAGATTTGCTTGTCCTTTTGGTAGTCCATGGAGCTTTTTATATTCTTCACGAGCACCATAATTCAAATGCATTGACTCCTCCTTGATCTTCCTTAATCAGTCCAACTTTTACACTTCCTAGTGGTGTAGTGGTTATGGGTTGGTCTGTTAACTGCCAGGTGTACAGTTCAACATTATTGACAGCTTCTTGTAAGAAAGATGAGGTTTCCTGCTCTGGAAAAGACTTAGTCTCAGAAATGAAGAGGCAGATGTTCTTCTCTGACCTATAGGGTCTCTATGATGGCAGTGAGTTTGGAGTTATTGTCCTGAATAGAATACACAAAAATTGCATGCTTGTTGTAAATTCTTAAAATAAGCCTGACCTGCCTACTCCAAGATGCAGCTGTCAATTCCAAAGTGAGAGACTTTCAAGGCATGGAAGCCATTCTGATAGACCCAGAAATTTGCTCTTGGTTGCTAACCTATAGTTGTTAGGTGCATTGAATTACTTCCAGCCCACAGCAATCCTATGCACAGCACAACAAAACACTGCTTGGCTCTTCACCATCCTCACAATTGTGTTTATATTTGAGCCCATTATTGTGTCAATCCATTTCATTGAAAGCCTACCTCTTTCTCACTGGCCTCTAGTTTACCAAGTGTGATGTCCTTCTCCAGTTGACTGGCCTCTCCTGGCAACACGTCCGAAGTATGTGAGATGAAGTTTCACCATCCTTGTCTCTAAGAAGCTCTCTGGCTGTTACTTTTTCCAACACAGACCAGTTTGTCTTTTAGCAGTCCATGGTACTTTCAATATTCTTCTTCAGCATCACAATTCAAATGCGTTTGCTCTCCTGTAGTCTTCCTCATTCCATGTCCAACTTTCACATGCATATGAGACTATAGTAAATGTCATGACCTGGGTCCGGAGCATCTTAATCCTCAAAGTGAAATCCTTGCTTTTTGATACTCTAAAGGGTTCTTGTGCAGTAGATTTACCCACTGCAACCCATTAAAAATTTTCTGACTGTTGCTTCCATGAGCATCGATTGTGGCAAGATAATCCTTGGCAACTTTGATCTTTTCTCCGTGTCTGTAAGTTGTCATTTCAAACACACTCATCTACTCCATAGAAGAAAGGTCAGTTGAGCTACTTTTATACAAGAGGTACCTCATGGTACTTCATGGAGCAGCTCCCCTCAATCAGAGGGGTTGCCATGATTCCAAAGTCTACTGCACAGTAAAGTAGTGCAATGGTCCAGCCACTCGGACTTCTAATCAAAGATCTGCAAAACCCAGTGTCCATATTTTGATAGGCCTGTGTGGTAGTCAACTAATCTGATGTCAATTTGAGAATTAAGAGTGTAGAGGTGGAATCTAGCCTGTCAACTTGTAGATAGCCAATGAGAGCTCTGTGTGGGCATGGCCTTCTCTTCTGAGAATTCTGGGAAATCCAACAATGTTTCCCCTTTGGAGACAGGACACACACACACACACTCTCTCTCTCTCAACTCAGTCCCTTGGAGACACTCCACTCACAAGACACAAGGTTCATTCCCTGACAAGACACATGACAGCATGCTGTTAGACTCTGAATCCTAGAATCTGGAGGAGTCCCTGCCAGCACTGACATGCTTCTACCACCACTGGACACACTGGATACACAAGACTCTGCACTACTGATCTGTGATTGTTCTGGTGTCATTGCAAGTACTTTGTGAGTGTGAAGAGGACTTACAGATTGATATGGGCTAATATGGGCTAATATCAGACTTATGCACTCGAACTGGACTGGGTTGGGATGTTTTCTTAATGTACAGTTGCTCTTGTATATAAAACTCTTTTTTATACATATATGAGTGTTTCTGAATTTGTTTCTTTAGTCCACCTGGACTACCACAGCCTGTTTTTCCATGGAGGAGTGCTGGTGATAACCACAAGGTTGGTAGTTTGAAACCCACTGACTGCTCTGCAGGAAAAAGATGAAGTTATCTGTGGCTACAAAGCTAAACCCTACATAAGGTCACTATTAATTGGATCAACTCACTGGGTTTTCTTTTCTTTCTCGCATCACTGTCCTGGTGGGAGTAGGAAGCCCAGCCTTGCTCCTGGAGAGCTGCTGCTGGACTTGAACCATCAACCCTGTGGGCCGCAGTCCTGCACACAACCATGTGCCACCAGGGCTCAGCCAGGCTTTTTTTTTTTAAGCTTGGGATTTTTTTCACACAGGAACTCCAATGGCACTGTGGTTCAGTGCTTGGCTGCTGATATAAAGGTTGACAGTTGGAACCCAGTATCTGCTCCTGGAAGAGTGATGGGACTGTCTGCTTCTCGCAAGATGACACCTTGGGCAACAGTGTGTTTGATTTGTTGCTATTGTTGTTGTTATTTTGTGATTATATTAGTTGCATGCTCTGAGGCAACCAAAGAATCAGAAAGTAGAGACCTCTAATTTCATAATCAGAGTGAAAACGATTTCCTGTGTCATGCTTCTGAGATGACTGATGCCCTGCTGGCCATCAGGCAGAAGGGAAATTTTGTTTACAAGTCACTAGTGCCTGAACTGGAAAGAAAGCTTCTAGGAGTGTTTTGGTAGAAGATAGTTAATCAGTACCATCCCTAACTGACTTATTTTCCACATAAACCAAAGGTTAAAGGTGAATTGCATCAATAACACACAAAATAGCTTTATGTTAAGGGGAAGCCAGTTTTACCCTAAGGTATTAGGTCCACATTTCAATTTGTTTTCATGGCAATGGCCTGATGGTCATTCTTGTCTTAGCATATTTATTTTTCTCTTGGTAGACTTGGGTAGTGAAACCATGCAGAAAAGATGTTTAAGGGTTTGATAAGTAAGGCTGAAAAGCAAAGTCTTCAACAGTTCTGAATTTTAAATCCTGTCTGCTTTCTAGTCCAGTGCCATCCTCACAATTCCAAGTCTGCATGAATCTATGGTCACAGCCTCTGTGTCAATCCACGTCATTGAATTTCTTGAAGGACAATGACCTACTCATCAGAAATATCTTCCTTCACCCAGAAAGGCAAGCAATGATTCTACCTGTGACTTTGTCAGATGGAATATATAGGAATCAGATAGACTACATCTATGAAATGAGGCGGTGGAGAAACTCAATATCATCAGTTAAAATAAGGCCAGAAGCCAGTTGCTCATATGCAAGTTCAAGTTGAAGTGGAAGAAATTTAAAAACAAGTCCACGATATCCAAAGTACAACATAGATTATAACCAGCCAAAGTTTAGAGACCATACCCAGAATAGATTAGACTTATTGAGCACTAATGACTGAAGATAAGAAGAATGGTATCAATACATCATGTATGGAGAAAGCAGGGGGTCAATTAGAAAAACAGAAAAGAGAAGAGTTTAATGAATGTCAGAAGAGACCCTCAAATTTGTCTTGAAGGGAAGAAGTGATTCCGTGACAGAGTTTAGCAGAGGATTTAAAAGGGTAACTGGAGAAGTCAAAGTGAAATATTGTAGTGACATTTGCAAACACCTGGAGTTAAAGAGCAGACAGTGATTTACAGTGTTGATTAATTTAAAAACAGATAAACCTTCCGAGTTCCAGTCTTCGTCACTATCCCCTCTTTACTGTATCTCTTTCAGATTCCTCCCATCCTATTTTATACTCCTTTCAATTTCATCCTCATCTCCTCTCTCTTTTATACTTATTGATGAAGAATAGCACCTCCATATAGCTATTAACAGTAGCACCTGCACTTTGTAAATAGGGAAGCTGAAGCCCAGAGAAAAAGAGTGAGGCAGAGTTGGCATGAATTCTTGTGATTCCTAGCCCATTAATCTCTTTCAGTGTTTGGGCAAAGTACTTTTTAAAATCACGTTACTAAGTACAGGGCATTGCAAAACATTTAAATATTTTTTCTTGCTATATATTTAAAATTACAAAAGAAAAAAATCATCTACTGCCCTGTGTTAGTAGACTGGCAGTAGTCAGTTAGTAGACTGGGCAGTTAGTAGACTGGGCAGACTAGAGAAACAAATTCATAAACACTCATATGTGATTAAGAAAGAGTTTTATATACAAGAATAATAGTACATTAAGAAAACACCCCAATCCAGTCCAGTCCAAGGTTGTAGGTCTGATATTAAGCCACAGAGAGGCTTCATTGGTTATATCTTGATTAATAGGCCAGACTCCACCCTTCATTCATAACCTTTAGCGTCAAATTGACGCCAGGTTATTTAACTACATTCACATCACAGTAACTCTCAAAGTTTTGTTGACAGAGAGGTGGTGTCTATGTTTGAGGGTAGACTGGCCAGGAATCAAACCCCAGTCTCCACATGGAAGGTGAGAATTCTACCAGTGAACCCGCAGTACCCTCTTCTCCCCAGATAAACCACGTGTAAACAGAGAAAAAGAGGAAGACCCTCAATGGGTTGAATTGATGCCGTGACGACAATGGCTCAACTCAACCCTAATAGAAGCAACTGTTGCAGGGATGTTGCAGGACTGTTGCTGTTAGGTGCATGGAGTTGGGTCAAGCCCATAGCTACCACTATGCAAAACAGATTGAAACTCTGCCCCATCTGGTGCCCGTCTCAACAGCATGGCCACAGACACAAATAAGATTTGTTTTAATTAAGGAAGGGGGGTGCTGAGCCCTGGTGGCGTAGTGGTTGTGCGCGGGACTGTGACCCACTGGGATGGAGGTTCAATTCCAGCAGAGGCTCCACAGGAGTAAAGGCTGGGCCTCCTACTCCCACCACCAGAGGGCAGTGATGCCCACCCCCCCCCAGCCCCCCAAAAAGGAAGGAGAGCTTCAGTGGTAGGAAGTTAGAAGTTAGAAGGAAGGCCAGACTTGAAAGCAGGGATGGTGAGACTTCACCTTACATATTTTGCACATGCTCTCAGGAGAAGCCAGTCTGTGGAGAAGGACAGCATGCTTGGTCAGGTAGAAGGGATGTGAAGAGGAGGAAGGCCCTCAAGGAGATGGATTGACACAGAGGCTGCAACAATGGGCTTAAGCGTGGGAACAATTGGGAGGATGATTCAGGACTGGGCAGTGCTGTGTTTTGTTTTGTTCAGGGTTGCTATGGTGAGACTGACTCCATGGCATGTAACAGCCAGTCTGTGAAGCTCTGTGTTAGCTCGGGTAGACTAGGGGAACAAATTCATAGACACGCATATGGATATAAGGAAAAGGTTTATATACAAGAGGAACAGGACATTGAGAAAGCATCCCAACCCAGTCCAGTTCAAAGTCATAAGTCCGTTATTTACTCATATGCCTGAAATCAGTCTATAAAGTCTCCTTCTGACTCACAAAGTCACAGGCCAGTGGGAGCAGAGTGCCGGCACTGGCAGGGGTCCCCTCATGGCTCTTCGTGTCCCCAGGGCTCAGGGTCTATCAGCCATAGCCATTGGTGATAGAAACATCTCAGCACTGGCAGGGATCTCTCTGTGGCTTTTCCAGCTTCAGAGGTCTGATTCCATCAGGGTAAGGATGTGTGGCTTCTCCTCCAGCTCCTCCAGTTCCTCAAATACTGTCATCTTGTCTTGTTAGTTGAGCAACTCCCAACAACTGAGTAACTCCCAACAACTTTCATCTCCACGAGGGAAATACCGCGAGACTTCTCAGAATTCTCAGGAGAAAGGCATATCCGCACAGAGGCCTCATGGGCTACTCAATGTCTATCTCCAGATTAACAGGCTAGATTCCACTCCTACATCTCAATCATGAAATTGACATAAGGACATGACCACCACAAGCTCTATAGTTTGTGATTTGAAAACGGAGTATTATACACTGACCTTGCCAGAAAAGAGTCTGTCTGGGAAGCTGTAAAATTAAGCTTCCAGGATATAGGCAGTCCACCTGTTGTCCTTTGGCTTGAAATCTGATGATATTTTCCCTCCCCTTTCAAGGTTGTTCTCTGAGTGCGATTTTTTAATATGGTGGAGAGCAACGTAGAGCAATATTTGCTCATAAACACTGGCCTTGGAGAGTGACACATTAGCAGGCTGCCTGTCCACTTTGTACTGCTGAGGCTCAGGCTGAGCTGACGCAGGGTCTTAATCACCTTCTGGCAGCACCATGTGGCAATTTGCTGATTGTTTTTATGATTCCAGGTCAGTCATATAGGTGGCCTTGCTGCATTGCTCTTATCCACAGACCTGTGAAGGCGGTCATTGTTTTTCTCACTGAGTTTGAATGATTTGCTCATCAGGGGAGAAGGCAATGGAAATTCTTCCTGAGTTGAAGCCAATGAATATGGGTCTTCTATCTATAATGTCTTATGTGATGTATTTTAGTTCTGGACTCTTTGCCTGTGGGTAAAATCCTATTTCGGTAGGTGTCTTCTTCTAAACTAACAGACAGAATTAGGTCGGGTTTAAGACCTGACTTAAGTAGAAGGTGTGACCCAAATCATGCCCTTGGGTCGTCTTTAGAGTCTCCTTGACTAGATTGTGTGACTCAAGGCATGATTCTTTGTTTCACTGGGATGTGGTCTGCTAAAAACCCCAAACTACACCTTTATGAAAGCCATCCTTTTCTGTTCTGAACCAAACTTTGGCAGAAACAAGAAGACCTGCTGCAACTTTTGGACATTTTTGGCTTTTGGTCCTGTATCCTGCCTTTGGCTCACCTCTGCTTAACCTTCAGATTTAGAACGTAATGGCACCATCTAAGACATGCCTTAAAAATTCATTAGTTTCTGAGAAAAATCTCAATGAATCACAGAACTCAGAGAAGTGAGGGAAGATATTCCAGGAAGGAGTCAGGGTGGGGTCAGGAATGAAATGGACTATATAAGATCTTGGAAGAGGTGGATATTTGGGACAACTTTACCTCCAACTCCTTGGGACTAGATGAGTATTAACTCTTTAGAAGAAACTATTATTTATATTTAATAAATATAAATTTATATTTTTTCTCTGCATTTCTTCTTCTCCTTCTCCTCCTCTTCCTCCTCTTCCTCCTCCATTTTCTTTTCATTTTTTTTGGAGGGGGGCATCACTGCTCTCTGGTGGTGGGAGTAGGAGGCCCAGCCCCACTGCTGGAATTGAACCTCCATCCCAGTGGGCCGCAGTCCCGCGCACAACCACTATGCTACCAGGGCTCAGCCCCATCTTCATTTTCTTCCTCGCCTCTGTTTTGGTCCCATTTTCTCCCCTAAATCCTTCCTGTAGTTGGCTGGTGGTACAAATCTTCATGGCTAAATCTAAATCACTTGACTGCTTGCCCAAAGGTTGTCAGTTCATTTTGATGTTGAGACATTCCAGGAGAAAGGTCTAAAGATTAGCTTCTGAAAAAACAGCCATCAAAACCCCTAGGGACCTAGTTCACACAGACAATTGTCTCCATCTTTCTCTGGTGAGTAGTGACTAGGGTAGTAAAAGTCTGTAAGAATTCAATGAAGGGCTGGGACCCGGTGGCGTAAGTGGCAGAGTGCAGGACTGTGGCCCGCGGGCTTGGCGGTTCAAATCCAGTGGCGGCTCTCAGGAGCAGCACTAGGTAGCACCCACAACCACCAGAGGCAGTGATGCCCCCCCAAAAAACAAAACCAAGCAAACACAAAAAAAGAATTCATTGAAGGTTCCATTGTACACTGGCTTACTGTGAGTTAGAATGGAGTCAACAGTATCTCACAGGAACACTATTGCCTCTCCCCCACCCAGCACAACAACCACACAAATAAAACATGTTTTGATTAAGGAATGAAAACCTAGATGGTAAGAAGTTAGAAGCTGTAGAGACAGGTCAGATTTAAGAGACTTTTGAGACTTGTTCTTACAATCTTTGGGTGTATTGTCAGGAGATAACATGGTTTTAGGGTTGGAAGATATGCAATTATTGGTCTCTCTCTGTCCAAAGGGCAGAAGAATGATGAGAATCTAAGACACATCCAAACAATTACACCAATAATCTAATGGCCAGTGTGAGTATCGGTCTCTATGACCAGGAAAACAAAAGTACTATCTTCTATCATTACTAAGTGCTTTGAAAAGGAACACATTATAAAGTCTTAGAATGGGAGAAAACTTAGCACAAAATCATAAAAGAGCCCAGGGTTAACTGGTTGGTTAGAGACAGATGGAACTTTGGAGACCATGACTCCTTGTTACTCTTCAGGATTGGAAGTGAACTCAACTCCATGGCTTAACTTTCAGCAAACTTAAGACAGATCTCTCAGGAGATCAACAACACAAGGAGGAGGTGGAATAATCATTCGTTTGGCATCAAAAGGGCAGCATTACCCCAAGGACAAAGCTCAGGAAGGTTAGGAAAGTAATAGGAATGGAAAGAGGGAACTCAGAGAGTAAGTGGAGGGAGTGATATTACATTGAAGGGATTGCAATGAATAAGATGAAATAGGAGGTGCATGAATCAGTGAATGGAGAACTGATGATCTGAGATGCAAGTCTTCACCAATGCACAATACAAAGTCAAGCTAAAGAGAAAGGTAAATCCCATGGGCCACACGGTGCTATTCTGACATGCATAGAATCACGCTGAGTTGGAATCAACTCGGTTGGAGCTGGTTTAGGGGTTGGAAGTCTCCAAGAACCTTTCATTGAAGAAATTTATACATCACTCAGAAGACCAGAGACTGGTTAGGAACTGTTTCAGGGTGTAATTTGCAAGTAGGAAGAAGGGGGCTCAGTTCTGTCCTTAGGCAATTTGTATGTGTGCGCTGTGAGTGTGCCCTTGGTGAGTCCCAGTGGCTTGTTGGTTGAGCACAAGATCATGAGACTTCAAATAATGAAGAGGGGGCTGCTGCCTCCTTGCTGAGTTACAGGGCTCTTGTTCTTGGATCTCCCTTATTCTCCTGGCATCTCTTCTGGGACAGCTTGCTTAATCCCAGCCTGGGAGGGGAGATTTTACATAGTCATATTAAAATGACCACAGGAAAGTAAACACTCCAGAGTTAGTCATTTCAGGGAGAAAAAAGCCTCCGCTCTTTTAACAGGGCAGCTTTGCAATTTAATGGAAACCGTGGGAGATGTAATAGAATGTGAAATGCTCTGTTACCTTTGATGCTTCATGAGTATTTCTGCGGTGACTTTCAATGAAGGGCCTCCAATGCCACATGAATTGTATGAAGTATGTATCCTTGGGGGTGAAGAACACACCCGGCCTACTTTTCTTCCCAGGCAGAGAGAATCACTTCTGGGATCCAGATCGGAGGGCTGTGTTCAGTAACAACTTCACTTACACTACAGGTTTTAGGATGGATTTTCTTTTTACCAGATTTGATGCAATTTTGTAGTTTTCCAGGCTGAATAGATGGCAATCCATCCATCCTGCTGTTTGTCCATTTGTGGGTAGGTGAACTCAATGCTAGAATCCTAACTTTTCAGAAGGGAGTCCTAAGTTTGATTTGTGGCCGAAGTACCCCATGCACAACTACCACCCGCCTATTAATGGAAATGTGTGTATTCCTATGATGTTGCTCAGGCATCACCCGAGCTTCCAGAACAAGATGGACTAGGAAAATGAAAATCCTATGGATCTAATCTGCAAGTAACCATAGGGATGATTCAGGGCTGGACTGCATCATATTCTGTATACAAGTGTCCTGCATCATGGGCCAGCTTAAAGACAATGGATGTGCAAAAGGTGGCAACAGATAGTTCACCGTAAAGGGTATATAGGATGGCAAATAAACATATGAAAAGATGTTCCATGTTATTAGCCATTTCCTGTGACTGTCAAGTCAAATCCAATTCATGGTGTCCACATGTGTTACAGAGGAGAATTGGTCCCTAGGGATCTCTAGACGGTTGTCTGTACTGAACTATTTCACCAGGCCTTTCTTTTGCAATATCACTGGGTTGGTTTTAGCCATCAATCTTTAGCTTAATAGACTCAAACTCGAGCTCATTGCCATTGAGGCAATTCTGACTCATAAAGACCCTATAGGAGATAGCAGAACTGCCCCTGTGAATTTTTGAGACTGTAACTCTTTGTTTTTTTTGTTAAATACTTTTATTGGGGGCTCTTCCATCTCTTATCACAATCCATATATTCATCTGTGTGTCAAACACATTTGCACATATGTTGCCATCATCATTTTCAAAGCAGTCTTTTCCCATTTGAGTCTGTGATCTCAGGTCTCCATTTCTTTCTGCTCCCTCTTCGGCCTACTCTTCCTCTAGAACACTTGATAAGTTATACATTATTATTTTCATATCTTACATCATTCTCCATCACACCTTATCTGCTTTTCCATTGTTCAACCTCTGGGAGGGGGTTATAGATTGATCCTTGTGATCGATTCCCCTTTTCTCCCCCCATCTTTCCCCTTTTCTCCTGGTATCTCTGTTTATCTATCCTGGAATCCCTGTGTTGTGGGCTCTTATCTGTAGCAGTGTGCATGCTGTGGTCTAATCCGATTTGTAAGATAGAATTGAGGTCATGATAGTGGGGCAAGGTAGCATCAAAGAACTGGAGGAAAGTTTTGTGCTTCTTCATCACTGGCTCATCTCTTCCCTGTGACCCCTCTGTGAGGGGTCAATGTTCAATTGTCTATAGATGGGCATGGGGCCTTCACTGAATGGTCGTCTTACCCCTCCCCTGCCCCATTCATATTAAGCATGATTTTGTTCTGGGTCTTAGATGGCGAATACCTGATCCCATTGACACCTCATGATCACAGAGGCTGATGTGCTTCCTCCAGGTGGGCTTTGTTGCTTCTGAGCTAGATGGCTGCTTGTTTACGTTCAGGTCTTTAAGACCCCAGATCCTATATCTTTTGATATCCAGACACCATCAGCTTTCTTCATCACATTTGCTTGTGCACCCATTTTTCTGTCTTCAGTGATCGTGTTGGAAAGGTGAGCATCAAAGAATGCCGAATTATTAGAACAAAGTATTCTTGCATTGAGAGAGTGCTTGAATTGAGACCGAATGTCCATTTGCAACCCTAATTCTTAGCAAACATATGAGTACATAGTTCTATTACCCTCTTGTTATATAAAAATACATTGACATATGTACATACCTGGATTTAAACCTCTATAAATGTCCTTTGACTCCTGGTTCTTTCCTCTCTTCCTTTTATTTTCCTCTTGTCCCTTCATCATGTCCAGCCTTGCTTCGGGTTTAGAATTCTTTGCTGCTACATTGTCCTTGATTAAGCCCCACTAGGCATCCTATGCCCTTCTTTCCATTGATTTTAGTTCACTTTTTGTTCATTTATCCCTTTGCTCGTTTCCTCCCCTTCTTTCTCCCACTGCCCCTTCTCCTGTATCCGCCCCCCCCCAAAAAAAAACCCATTGGTCCTGAGATTGTAACTCTTTATCAAAGTAGAAAGACAACAGATCTCAAAATTATTACACCACCTAGAATTGATAACCTGGGGTTATGACCAAAAGTAATTCACTCTAAGCAGTGAGTGGAATCACTTACCTGCTCCCTGCAGATGCAGGGCTGTAGTGTCATTGTGCTCAGCTGAGAAGTTGTGAGAGTCCAGGATAGAGGGAACTATGACTACCTTCAATAAGGATGGCTTCAATACCAAAGCCTCAAGGGGAGTTATTGTGGATGACTGCAAAGATGAACTCTCACTTCAAAACAATACAACATTTCAGGAGACACATCTCACAAACCCAACTCACAAAAGAAGTCACATTAAGCTAGTCATATGCTGTTGAATCATAGTTTTGACTCATAGTTATCCACTGTACAGCACAAGGAAGCACCATCAGGTCCTGTGCCCTCTGCACAATTGTTATGTTTGAGCATGTTGTTGCAGGCACTGTGTCAATTTGTTTCACTGAGGGCATTCCTCTTTTTCAATAACTTCTATTTCATAAAGAATCAGATTTTTTCTAGGGACCAGTATGTTCCAATAACATGCTCAAAGTTTGTGAGACAAAACAGAACAAAACTTCCTGTTTAAAGAGTGTTCTCACTGCATTTATACCAAGATATATTGAGAGCTATAGAAAAATAGCCTTGAAGTAAATATGACTGCTATGTGCAGAGATAAACGGCATTTTCTAGTATCTAGAAAATGAAAAGTTAAGTATTTTTTTTCCATCTATGTGTATATCTCTTGAGAGTTAGAATTTGAACCTAGGCATATGTGACTTCAAAGTTCCTGCTTGTGCTTTAAAATCAAAAATGTTGTAAATTGAGTGAAAATTTCCTGAGTAAATCAGTCTTCCATAAAAATTCATACATATTTTGTTTCATGTATTGATTGTGGTATGCACAATGTGATGCCATGCATCCTACTTACATCCTATGTCTCCCATTTCCATTCCTTCTTCTTTCCTAACCATTCTGAAATTTGTTCCAGGGTAAATGCTATTCTTTTGTTCTCAAATAGTTGATTATCCCAAGTAGCATGTATCTCCCTAATGTTTCAGTTCTCCTTATGGATGTGTATTTTGTTTGGTTGAAAATTGAGTCATAGGGATGAATTCATTTCTAGACTTGAAGGTTCGAGATTGACTAATAATGTTGTCTTGGGAGTTCTATCAGTCTTTTTCTGATGGATATATCTGATCATTTTGGGTTTTGTTCAACATCCCCCCCCACTTTATCTAAGAGCTCATAATATAATCTTTTAGAATTGGGAGTAGTAGCTATGCACCATCTAGTTCTTTTGATCTTAGGGTAGTGGATGCTGATGCTCATTAGGCCACTGAACTAATTTTCTCTTCTTTCTTGATTTTCTTCACTCTTCTTTGCTCCAGATATGGTGAGACTGATAATTGTACCTTAGATAGCAGCAAATAAACTTTTAAACCTTAGTTACTATTTTCCAGTGGCCACAAAGTATGAAGTAGAACATTGTTTGGGTTGACTAGAATATGCCAATCGACTTTGGTGTCCCCTGTGACTATGGTCCTGAGCCTCGAGGCATGAAGTTTCTGTCTTCCACAATACAACGATCAGATTAAGCACACACAACAATAGATGAATAAATGGCAATGAAAGCACAATTTTTCTAGAATGGCAGATGAGACAACTTTTAGTTGTCTTTGCTCTTTTCTGAGTCAGTCGATAGTCAATTGTGTAGCTATGGTGGTGTAGTGGTTAGACGTTGGGCTGCTAACTGCAAGGTCAGTGGTTCGAAACCACCAGCCTATCTGCAGAAGAAAGACAAGGTTTTCCAGTCCCTTAAAGATGTAAGGTCTGAGACTTCTAGGGGCAGGTCTACCCTGCCCTGTAGAGTTGCTATGACTCAGAATCAACGTGATGGCAATGAATTTAGGTGTTTAAAATATCTTGTTAAATGGAAGTCTATGGTGTCACAGTATCAAGGCACAGAGGGATAACCCCTTTTGACATTAATGAAAAAGGTAAGTCATTGGAGCCCACCAGCTGCTGGCAGGAGAAAGATCATGCTGTCTGCCCCCTGCAAAGGTCTACAGCCTCGGAAATCTATGCCTTTTCCCGTAGGTGTGCTGTGAGTCAGAATTGAGTAGATGGCAGTGGGCTTTGGTTTTTGGTGGCACACTAGCTAAGGGGTAGCTACTCACTGAAAAGATAGTGATTTCAATCTGTCCAGACTCTCCAGGTGCTCCATAGGCGATGTATGCGGCAGTCTGCTTCTGTCACAATGTTACGCACAACTGGGTAACCTGATGGGGCTGTTCTCACCTCTCCTTCAGGATGGCTATGAGTTAGAAAGAATTCAAAGGCAGTGGACTTGGTTTTCATTGCTCTTGTTCGCTGGGGTGTTGCCAGTTGTGGGTGATCAGTGACTACCAAAAGCTTGGTGGTTCCACCTTTCCAGAGCACCACTAAAGAAAGTCCTGGCAACCTGTTTCCATACAGATTCCAGCCAAGAAAACTCTATGAAGTAGCACCACACTGTGCCCTGCAAGGCCACCATGAGTTGGAATCAATTTGAAAGCAACCAGTTTGTGTGTGTGTGTGTGTATTCAATTGCTCTTTGGGGGAAACAAAGAGATGTGACCACACTTGGTATACAGGTTATCATACAAATTTGGGTCAACAAAGGAAACAAAAATGAATTCAAGCACTGTACCTTCCTATGACATCTGTCATGCCATTCCTGCTACCTATGACAAGGAGAAAGTTGGCAGACTAAGAAAAAAAAATCTGCACTTGAAGTTAGCTGTGTGCATCTGGACCCCAGTTTCCCCAGATAGAAAATGAAAGAGGTTCTGTTCATTTGCTTTATATCTTTGCTGGTTCTGAGTTCCCTGTCCCAGTCTAAACCTTTATAAGGCTATGACTTGCAGTAGCTTTTCTATTGCACAAAAAACACAGAGCAAAACAGCAATAACAACAAAAAAGAACAACTACAAAACCCAAAGACACATAAAATGAAAAGCCTGTAAATAGTTCAAGAACTGCTTGTTGGTCTTTTAGGAGTGTTTTCTGGTAGAATCTGATGGGGTGTCACATCCTGGTCCCAAAGTCTATTTTTGGTACTCTCTGGGGACATCCTTGTTCTGCTCCCCTTGCTGGTCTGTTGCACTCCCTTAGTGTTCTGCCTTTGTGTGGTGGGCTCAGATCGGGTGCGGTTTCCACACTGTGTCCCCAGAGTTGTCCCCTGTGGGACAGTGGGTCAGTTAGGGATGTCATGTCTCATAGTGGAGGTGGCCCTATGGTCTGTGGATTGGCTGCTCTAAGCAGGGATATCATTCTTGGGTCTCTTTCTCCCTGTGTGCTCTGATCAGACATGCCCTTCTCCCTGAGCTGCAGCTGTCCTCTGAAGTAAATTCTTCTGTGGGAAAGGGCAGCTCTTCATGTAGTTGGGATTGGGGTCGGCCCCCAATGGCTTTTCTAAATTCCTTCCAAGTGTTAACAGGGTAGCTAAGCATGCTTTGAGGGAGCTGCCTGTGGCTTGGCATTCTGGTCAGCACTATCTTCGGTTGCTTGAAGGGTCTCCTTGGTATCCCAGTTTTGCTTCCTGCACGATCAACAGCGCCTTTGGTGAAGAGGTGACCTTACAAAGTGGAATGACCTTTCTGCATTTCTCTCTGCCAGCAGTCATGCTCCCCAAAGGCTGTCTCAGAGATAATGGATGAGGTTTATGGCCCAATGTGATCCCTAATCCTTCTGCGGTTCTTTATACATTTCACAATGCACCCATGAACACTCATTTATTTAATCCCCACAATAGTCTGTAGGTAAGCAAGACTGGTATGATTAGTCTTGTTTGAAAGATGAGAAAACCAAGTGATGTGGAGCTACACTTTCCTCCACAAGGTCACACAGTAAACTGCAGGTGGAGGGAGGACTGGAATACAAATTCGCTGTTTTCGAGGTCAAGCTTACTCCTACTGCACTGTATTTGCATTGGGCTACTCCGATGGGGAATGAAAAGAATATATCCACCAACTGTATGCTAGAAACTGGTTAGGATTTTAGTGCTGAAGACAAATATTGCACTGTACCATGCACTGCTAAGAAAGACAATCTGATCTGTATTGAAGAAGCATGGCCAGAGTGTCCCTTAGAGGCAAAGATGGTGGGACTTTGTTGTCTTCCATGATTTGCATAGATGAGTATTGTCAGGAAAGAGCAGCCCCTGGAGAAGCACACCATGTTTCTCATGCTTGGTAAAGCAGAAGGCCATTGAAAAAGAGATAAGCCCTCAGTGAGATGGAGTGACAGTTTTTTGCACCAATGGGCTAAAGCATAGGAAAAATTGTTAGCATGGGAGTGTTTTGTTCCGTTGTCCATACGAATGTTAGGGCTTGGAACTGACTCAATGACACCCAACAACAACGACATCCACAATGACGACAATGACAATAACAACAACAGATACTCCCAAATGTGTTGGGCTAATGTACTTGAAAGAGGAGTCCCTGAGTAGTCTCTACAGTGAAGAAAGACCTTGAGGGTCTGCTTCTGAAAGGTCACAGTCTTGCCAACCTTGTTATTACTGTTGGTAGGTACCCTTGAGTTGGTTCCCACCAATAGTGACCCTGTGCACAATAGAAGGAAACACTGCGTGGTCTTGTGCCATCTTCTTGTGCCATGCCTGAGTCCATTGCTGCAGCCACTGTGTCCATTTTTCTCTTTGAGGGACTTCCTTCTATGTAGAACTTCCTACAGTTCTACTCTATGTATGTGGGGTCACCAACAGCCAGGTTTTTCTTCACATGAATGCATGTAACACAGAGAAGGACACACACACATATGCACCCTTGCATGTGAGAGCACAGGGTGCTCAGAAGAGCAATTAGCATGAATTCAAACACACTGAGGATCACGAAGCTCGCACAGGGCCAGGAGATGTTCTGTTTGTTAGAGACAAGATCTCGGTGAGTCGGAGTTGAATGGAATCAACCAACCCTAGCCACAACACTGTGCTTAGGAATGCAAATATTCCTCAGGTAAGTTTGATCTCTAAGCTGTTCTCCAGCAAATTCTTCCAGAGGGAAAAAAGGCAATGAGAGAAATTGTCCAGGAGCATTCCTTTTCTCCCCGAAGGACACCATTAGGTTATATGAGGAGAAAGGGATGGCCCTCCTTATTATTGATGAGTATGATGTTCAGGCAAGCCAAGAACTCCTTGTGGATGCTGTCAAGTCCTCATCTCCAGATGGCTGCATTCACAATGATATCTCTCAGCCTGACTTTAGGAACTATTGACACATAGCTATAATAACACCTGCCCTCTTGTCCTCATTGGACTATTGAGAAGGCCAAATGAGATACTGGATGTCTTAGTTTGGGTAAACTAGAGAAACAAATCCATTGACTAGCATATGAATATAAGGAAAAGGTTTATATACAAGAGGAAGGGGACATTGAGAAAGCATCCCAGACCAGTCCAGTTCAAAGTTATAAGTCTGATATTAATCCATATGCCTGATAGCAGTCTATAAAGTCTCCTTCAGACTCACGAAGTCATAGGCCAGTGGGTGCGGAGTCCCGGCGCTGGCAGGGGTCTCCCCAGCGCTCCTCTCTTCCAGGGCTCAGGGTCCATCAACAGCATCCACTGGTGGTAGAAGCAACTCAGCACTGGCAGGGGTCTCCACGTGGCTTCTCCAGCTTCATAGCTCCGGTTCCAACAGGGCAAGCCCATGTGGCTTCTCCTCCGACTCCCCCAGCTCCTTGGATGCTGCCATCTTCTCTTGTCCATAATTTATCATCTCTGACACTAACTCCCAACAACTGGGGAGATAACTTCTCATCTCCATGAGGGAAATGTCAGGGAAAAGCCATGCCCACACAGAGGCCTCATTGGCTACTCAATGGCTATCTTCAGATTAACAGGCTAGCCTCCACCCCTGCATCTCAATCATGAAATTAAAATAAGCACATGACCGCCACAATTAGTCTTTGATGCGCTTCAGAAAGAGCTTCTGAGGGTGATGTCTCCACATTAGACAACAAAAACAAGAGCACATTCAAAAGAAAGATTTCTTTTTTTTTTTTTGGGCATCACTGCTCTCCGGTGGTGGGAGTAGGAGGCCCAGCCCCACTGCTGGAATTGAACCTCCGTCCCAGTGGGCCGCAGTCCCGCGCACAACCACTACGCCACCAGAGCTCAGCCCAGATTTCTTTTTTCTTTTATTTTAATAAATAGTTTTACTAGGGTCACTTACAGCTCTTATAACAATTAATGCATCCACTGTATCAAGCACATTTGGTACATTTGCTGCCATCATCCTTTTCAAAACATTTTCTTTCTACTTGAGCCTTTGCTATTAGCTCCTCTTTTTTTCCCTTCCCTCCCCCAACCTTCCACTCTCATGAACTCTTGATAAATTAAAAAATTGTTATCAAAAAGAAAGATTTCTAATGGTCATTTTGAACATCTATATTTCATCAGGCTTAAAATCTAACCTGTCTTTTGACTCACTGATCGGTTCCTGGAGACAAGCATTTCCTTCATTGTTTAAATCCCCAAAGTGAAGACCACTGAGGTCAAGCCCATCCTGAATCATAGTAATTCCATAGCAGAGAGTAGAGTTGCCCCATAAAGATTCCAATGCTGTAACCTTTATGGAAGCAGATTCCACACTTTTCTCCCGAGGAATGGATGGTTGGTTAGATCTCCAGACCTTTTGGTTGGTATCCAAGAGCTTAATCATCAAACTACCAGGACTACTTCCTTCATGGGCTTCTCTATTTTAAACTAATCTTCTGCTATTTGTAACTTAAAAGACACTCTTGAGTACTGAAGTGGTTGGAGGGGCCTTTAGTCTAAAGAATTGGGTAGGGAATGGATTTCTACCATCCAGGTAAGGGCAGTCATAGTTATGGTGAATTCCTAAAGACAAGGCAGATAATAGATAGGCAGCTGTCATTCAGTTGACTCTGTCTGATGCTGATCTTACGAACAACATATGAAATATTACACAGGACTACATCATCCTCACAATTGCTGGAAGGTGAGAGCCCTTTGTGGTGATTGCACCCATCTATCTCATCTAGAACTTTCCTTGGTGACCCTCTTCTTCATGAAGCAGGATGCTCTCCTCCAATGATTGGTCCTTCTTGATGGCATGCTTGAAGCAAATGAATTAGATAGTGCTCCAGAGTGATTCAGAAGGATTTTAAAGGCTTTGCTTCTGGATGTTTGAAAGCTCAGCTAAGACTTCACCACAGTGGCTGACCCTGCTGGTAATTGAAACACTGGTGGTACAGTTTCCAGCATCATAGCAACTCTGTTAGCCACCCCAGTTTGACCAACTGATCAACAGATGGTGGTACTGGGAACTCAGTTTTGTGTAGCTAGCTTACAATGGTTCTGAATTGGCTCACTTTTCAGAACAGACTCCTCTAGAGAATCCAGGGCATAGAGAATCCAACATATTAGAAAGATAGATGTTTTAATATCACTTCTCTGGGTTCTTGTAAACATTTTCATGCAGAACCATCTGGGCTGCTTGGCTAGGAGCAGAGATGCATGACTGAGAGTGAATTCCGATGCAGGATTTCTAGCCCCAGATGATCATTTAAAAATACTGATGCTTTGGTTTTGGGAGAGACTGGCTATAGCAGATATTTTGTGGATGAATCCCAGGAATTTAAAATTTTTATTTAAAGCTCTAGGAATGACTGAGGGGACCTGGTGGCATCGTGTTTACATGTTAGGCTGCTAACCGCTA
Source organism: Nesogale talazaci (assembly GCA_004026705.1). NCBI lineage: Eukaryota > Metazoa > Chordata > Mammalia > Afrosoricida > Tenrecidae > Nesogale > Nesogale talazaci. Next base: position 26,959 of record PVJH01016192.1, read on the forward strand.
GGGCAGCATTTTGAGCCCATCAGTTGATCCTGGGGAGAAAGAGTATTTTCTATGCCTTTAAAGAGGTACTGTCTCAGGAGCTCACAAGGGCAGTTCTACCCTTTCCTATAGGGTCATTATGAGTCAGAGTTGACTTGATGGCAGTGAGTTTGGAGAGATTTTGAAAAGTGATCAATGATTCTCAAACTTGCAAAGCAAGAGGAAATTAAACCAAATGATGCTGTGCAAATTTTGCCTCTGTCTACACAAAACTTTCTAGTTAAGAGATATCTGGGATTTAACATGACCCAGAAGCAGAAGCGATGCACACATGAGCCAGTTTATGACCCCTGCGCTTCTCTGGTGCAAGTCAAATGTCTCTATAAACATTGTTCTGTTATGCGGCATAGTGCTTGTGCATTGAGCTGCAGTCCACAAAGTCTACAGTTTGAAACCACCAGCCTCTCCTTGAGAGAAAATGGAGCTTTCTATTGCTATAAATAGTGACAGTCTTGGAAATACAATGGGGGTTGTTAAGAGCTGGCATCCACTTGATGGCAGTGGATGGTTTTCTATACATTGCTTTTTTTTTTCATTCATTACATATAGTGTATGAAACCTTCACCTCTGTTTTATCAAGGATGAGTGGCATTTTCAAGACTGACTTTCTTGCAGGATCAAAGGGATTGCTTGTTCTGGGTGTGCTAAGCAATGAGAAAACCAGGAGCTCTATGGACAGGAAGAAAGTGGAAATATGGGAGTCATCCCATACTTGGGTTTTCCTCCCTGAATCTTTACCAACCACTAAGTCTTGAAGTTTACTTCTGAGGAGCTCTCAAGCTCACCATTTTCACAGGTCAGAGGCAGTGGGGAACTGAGGGAGTCAAGAGCTCTCAAATTATCATATGAAAATAGGTTATAGCGAACTTGTTATTATTGGGGAAAATACATGTGAATTTTTTGTATTGTTGGGGAAACACACAACTTTCCTTTAGTTCTTTGGGGCTTCTTTCCTCACACTATCATGACCTAAACACTACCTTACCAATTGAATTTGATCAGAACATGCACACTGCTACAGATAAGAGCCCACAACATAGGGCAATCTCCCAATTATGCTTAAATCATTACACTCATTCCCTGCATTGCTCAAGACTATAGAGCAAGCTTGTATTTCACTTCCCTCTCTAAGCTGCATCATCCTCTGACTTATGACAACATTATGTATAACATAACAATGCATTGCCGGGCTTTCTACCGTCTTCATGATCTTCACGTTGGAGTTCATTGTTGAGCCCATTATTTCAATCATCCCATTGAAGGAAGGTAGCCCTCTGTTTTGCAGGCTACACTGGTTCTTTCTAGTGATTGGCTCTTTTCCTTCAGAACATATCCAACTTCCCAGTCACAGGAGTCACAGAGAAGAGATGAACCACTCATGGTGCAGTACAGTACTGATGAAACACACAACTTTCCTTTAGTTCTTTGTTGCTTCCTTCCCCACACAATCACGACCTAAATAGTACCTTACAAATTGGATTTGGGGCTGAGCCTTGGTGGCATAGTGGTTGTGCGTGGGACTGCGGCCCACTGGGATGGACGTTCATTTCCAGCAGAGGTTCCACAAGAGCAAAGGCTGGGCCTCCTACTCCCACCACCAGAGGGCAGTGATGCCCAAAAAACAAAAACAAAAACAAAAACAAAAACCAAATTGGATTTGACTAGAATGTGCACAGTGCTACAGAGAAGAGCCCACAACACAGGACATGTAGGATAGATAAGCCCTTCAGGGCCAACAATGAAAGTAGAGATACGAAGAGGATTAGGAGAGGGTGGGAAGAGAGAAGTAGAATCAATCTCTTTCCTATGGGGATGAGCAGTGGACAAGTGAGTGAGGGGTGACAGAATATGATGTAAGATATTAGAATAATAATAATCTATAGCTTATCAAGTGCTTGTGAGGGAGGGCGGGCAGGAGATGAAGGGGGACAAAATGGGAAACTCATATCAGGGGCTAACGTGAGAAGGGAATGCTTTGAAAATGCTGATAGCATATGTGTAAATGTGCTTGACATAATGGATGAATGTATGAATTGTGATAAGAGATGTAAGAGCCTCCAACACAAATATTAAAAAGAAAAGAAAGAGCATGTCTAACCTAAGCAAGTTGAAGCTTCCCATTCTCTCTTGTAAGGGTATTTGGGCTTGTTCATTCTCCTGAAAGCCCATGGAATGTACATTGGACACCACCATTTAGATGCATTCATCTTCTTTTCCTTTTTCATTGTCCAGCTTTTGCATGCATAAGAGATCATCCAGAAGGAAAAAACTGTTGCTTTGTAATCAGGTACAGATGCAGCTGGTCTAAAATCTGGTTTTGACAGAGGAAAAGACAGCAAAGTAAGAGAGGAAATTTCTCAATTTGAATTTGTTCTGTTTTATCTAATTCTGTCCAAGAGCAATCCTAAGTGACAGAAGATTAGATACTCCCTTGCATCAGTAGACCTATCAACTGTCACACACTTACCCACTGTGCTATCAAAACTCCTTATTTATTATACAGGGACTCTTATTTCTGGCCCCTTCTTATGATAAGTTCCAAATTTGGGTTATTTGCACTGTCTAAATCTATCTTTGGATCAAAAGGCATCATGCGAGGTATAACTTGACCTAAATATTTAGTACAACATAAACTACTTTAAATAAAGCCAATGTGCATTTCCTCTGTTTTAGACTAACAAACTCCACATTAAAATATCCTCTTTTTTTTTTTGTGGGTAAGCAGAATAAGAGGGTTATATGGCATATTTTCTGTATTTTAAAACTAGAGCTGAACACAGAATCCAGGAAAGATAAACACCTCAAGACCAATAATGAGACTAGTGATACCTTGAGGGTAGGGACAAGGTGGGGGGAGAAGGGAGGAGAAAGAGGATCCGATTGTTATGATGGGCGTACTCCCAAGAGGGATGCACAACAGACATGTGAGTGAAGAGAGACAGTGGATGGTGCAAAATGTGAAAAAAAATTATGAAGAGTTCACGAGATGGCGGAGGGAAGGGGAATTAAGAGGATACCAAGGGCTCAAGTAGGAAGAAAATGTTTTAGAAAGGATGAGAACAGTCTGTGTACAAATGCGCTTGATACAATTGATGTGTGGATTGTTATGAGCTGTTAGAGTCCCCAATAAAATGGTTTATTAAACTAAAAAAAATCCTCATTCATCTCAAATTCAGGAAAAAAAAATTCATTCAAATTCAAACACACACACACAACCCCCAACAACAACAACAAAAAACAAATGAGTAGAAGGGGAAAATTGGTGCTATTTTTCTGGATTAGGAGTTCAAATATACTCAGAGACTAGTTTAAGATTTGAAGCCCCAAGTTATGCATGCCTGCCTTTCTGTGGTATCCAGAAGCTGCTTATTCCCAGAGCTTTGTGTTTGACTTTCAACTTTTCCTCAAAAAGGGCCCTCCTGGAGAGGTTTTCCAGTTGGCTTCCTTTCCAAGGCCTGCTACTGGTTTTCCTGAACGGTGACAAGAGCAGCAGAAGAGTCCCTTGTCCCTGACAAACGTGATGGCAAAGTCATGGGAGGAGCAACGGTGACTGGAAGTGCCCTGGCATAGCAGACCCAGACCCACACCCTGGCCCGCTCCCAGAGCTTACAGCCCCAGAACTTTACTGGACTGCCATCCCTCTGCTTCCTCTCATCTGTTACCTGGGGATATTCTTGCTAGTTTTACAATGTTGCTGACATATATGGTTGGCTTAAAAATGGAGCTTCTTTCCCCTTGCTGGCCCTTTACAATGGGAGAGTGCTTCTGGACGTTGCTAGAGGAGATACTGAAAACCCCACTCACTCGAAAAACCCCCTCCTACCTTTGGCTAGTTCTTGAGTGTGTGGACCATTTGCACCATGTAGGGACTCCTGGTGAATGTAGCAGCTAGGATGAATTCTTTACCAATGCACCCTGTGGATGATACGCAAAGAAGTGATATGGGCAAGAAAAGACTTTGAAAGTGACTTTGTGCAAACATCCATTATTCATGAAATTATCTTCCCGTTTTTCTTTCTCATACACAATTGCCCTCAGTTGATCACCTAACTTTATAAGCTGTTAAGCCTTGGGCTCAATTTATAGTCCTGAGATCACCCTCGATGACCATAAAGTTATAAGTGAATATCTTTCTTCCTGGCCATCTTGCCTGGTAAAGAGGAAGGATATTGTTTCCCTAACTCTTGATTGAAACAGTATTTCTCAATCACATTCAAGTTTGTTGCCACCTATAATAATGCCAGAATAAATCACAGGATGGGGGAATGATTTTCTCTCTCCTCTTATTGTAGCTACCCTTCCATCAAACCACCAATTCATCCCAGTTGGTGAGTTTCAGTGCTCTGGGGAAGTAAATTCAAGTAGATCTTAAATTAATATGGTCAACCTGTGGGTAGCTGCAGTACTTTATTAAGAAAGTATCTAAGCTCACATTCAGAATTCACAGAAAGATCTGTATCAATTTATTATTCCTTTTCTAGGCAGGGATGAGGGGCCATATACTTCCCATATAAATATGTTATTTCTCCTATCAATTCATCATCATTTCATCACAGTATCTGTTCCCCACCCTTATTGGTATAGCAATATGGACAACATATCTGTTGATTTAATATCCTTCATGTGCATAATTCAGTGGCATCCATTATATCAATCATTCTGTGGAACCTTCACCAATATCCATTGACAATATTCCCATCACTATAAGCAGACATCATTATAAGGTTTCGAAAGGATGATTTTTTTCCTCCTAGCACTGGCAACCACTATAAGATTTTGATCCTTATAACTTTTGTTATTCTATAGATTTCATTTCAGTCCTCTTTTGTCCTCATGTTTTGATTGACTTTCTTCTCTTAAGATATTATGGTCAAGGTTTATCTATACTGTGGCACAGCACCTAGTTTTTCTCTCCATTTTTTATCTTCTTCTAAGATACTGGCATAGCCAGAAGCAAGCATACAAAGAGATGATGTACATTATCCATTTTCATCTTTGTGCACATTTTAACAAGGGCCTTTATCTAATGTGTAAGCATGGCTACTTTTTTGGCCTTTTTATATATCTCCTTCCGTTGCTCCTCTGAAGATATTTTGAAGTTTAAGCAAACAGCAAGCCTACTGCCATTAAGTGGACTCCACCTCATAGTGACATTATAGGAAAGAGGAGAAATTTTCCTTGGAGCATCTGAGTTCAGGTCTTTATGAAGCAGACACTCTCATCATTTACCTGAGGCGCATCTTGCGGGTTTAAATCTGGACCGTGTAATTGGTAGTTCAATATTTGTCTTATAGGGACACAGGGACTGTTAATCATTCATTCTCATATTCTCTTACCTCCTCTTTTCCACTCCAGATACTGGTACATCCCTCTGCCCCCAAATTCCCCTGAAATCAAAACCCCAATTTCCCTGTCATGAAGTCAATTCTGATTCATAATGACCTTCCTAAAGGGCAGAGTAAAACTACTCACTTTGGGTTTAGGAGACTGTAGCTCTTTATGGAAGTAGAAAGCCTCCTCTTCCTTCTAGGCAGCAGTTAGTGGTTTTATAACTGTTGACCTTGAATTTAGCAGCTAATATGTAACCCACGATGGCACCAGGGATCCTTGGAACCTGGTACCATCAGCCTTCTTTTCTTTTCTTTTTTTTTTTAATTTTTAATTTTAATTTTTTATTTTTTGGGCATCACTGCTCTCCGGTGGTGGGAGTAGGAGGCCCAGCCCCACTGCTGGAATTGAACCTCCGTCCCAGTGGGCCGCAGATCCGCACACAACCACTATACCACCGGGGCTCAGCCCCAGCCTTATTTTCTAGTTTGATATTTTAACTTTTCTTTTTAAATAATCCTCCACATTGTTAATGAAATAGCTTTCTAAAAGTTAAATATAATCGTGTCCTATTTCTACTTATAGTTGGGCAATGAATAAGAAGAGAAATGATGTATTTGAATGATGGTATTGTCACAGACAATTGATAATACTGTGGAATGCTAAAAGAACCAGCAAATCTGTCTTGGAAGAAGGATAGCCAGAACATTCCTTAGAAGGGAGGATGTTGAGACTCTATATTTTGTACTTTACACAGCTTATCAGGAGAGACCAGTTCATGCCAAAGGACATCTTTCTTGACAAAGTAGAGGGTCTGTGAAAAAAAAAGGAAGACCCTCAGTAAGGTGGAATGAGTTTTATTATCATAAAATAGGGGGAAATTTATGTGATCTGTGGGAGAAATTCATAAGCTTCTAATGAAAGAAGCAGTAGAAGCCCTGGTGATTCAGTAGGTTGAACTTTGGGATGCTAGTTGAAAAGTTGGTCATCCAAATCCAGCCATTGTTCCAAGGAAGAAAAAAGGGGCAGGGTGCTGCTAGAAAGATGTACAGACGTGGAAACCATATGGAAGAGGTCTACTCTGCTTTATAAGTTCAGGAGTTCTGACCAGAAGTCGGCAGAAACTTAAAGCTAGGTGGACTTTGTTTTTAGGTTAATAGTTCAGAGTTAGAACTCTTGCCTTCCACTGGCTAGTGGACCTTAAGCATAGTCACCCTCTACCCATCTGCCCATGGAGGCTAACATGGAGATGCAGAATAGGTTTCAACCAAGCTTACAAATAGAGACTGATGGGGGGGGGGGGGGAGAAGGCATCATAATCCACCTCTGAAAAACCAGTCAGTGGAAAGTCTTTGAATTACAGGAGTCCAATGGATCCCATTGTGCATGGGTTCACCACAAGTTGGGGTCAACTCAATGGCAAATGGTTACAACAATATCTTCTGTCTAGAATCCTTAGGATAACGACTGGCTCAAGGTATCCGTCAAAGTTAACTGTTTTCCTTAATCGGGTTATGACCCAAGCTCACCGTCTACTTGGAGGAGGTAAACAAGTTTGAAATACAGTGTGAGAGGACTCTAGTCAAGATATGAATAGGATACACAGGGCACGAGATGTAGTAGGATATAAAGGGTAAGGATAGAGAATGAGTACCAAACTTATAGGGCTAGTCCAGGTTGACTAGAGAAACAGATTCATAGACACCCATCGTGTATAAGAAAGAGCTTTATATAGCAGTGTAATTGTATTTTGAGACTATCCCAGCCTATCCAGTCCAAGTCCATGTATCTGATATTGGCCAATATATCCAATCCCAGTATGTAAATTACTCTTTAGACACACACAACATTTACAATGACACTGGATGCAGGATGATTACTGGCAAGTTGGTGGAAAGTCTCATGGGTCCAGTGGTGATAGAGGCATCTCAGTGCTGGCATGAGTCTCCACGTGGCTCCTCCAGCTCCAGGGTTCTGTCTCCTTCAGTCTCTCTTCATGTGGCTTGTCAAGAGGAATATCTCACAGGGAGAGTGTGTATGTCCAGACTCCAGGGAACTATTTATCCCTCTAGCACCTACAAATGAAGTCATCAAGTTGTGACCTGATTGCTAGTCTAAACCCCACCCCATTCACTCTTAACAGCCTCAAGTTGACACCAGTTAATGGAACTACCATACTTACCTGAAGGAAATGCTTTCTTGAGGAGGGAAGGATGGATCAGAGGTGGAAGAAAATGAGAGAGTGTAGTGGACGGTAAAGATAGGCTTCATAAGCTGAATATGGCCCTTTGCAGCTGTGCTAAGAGTGAGATATAATCAAACAGAGATGAATGCTTTTGAAGTCAAATCTTTGGGTGCTTGTGGTGATATTGTCGGTCAAGCATTGGGCAGCTATCATCAAGTTTGGTGGTTCAAACCCATCAGCTGATCTGGGAGAGAAGGCTGAGGCTATCTGCTCCCATAAAGGTTTATAGGTTCAAAGACCCTGTGAAGGGTCTCTATGAGTCATAAACTAGATGGAAGCTTTTTTGTTTTTGATGCAGCAGACTTTAGATTGGCCCATTTGCATTTCAGGCTCCATGACCTTCCATAGGCGTTGGGATAAAGCAGGGAGGAAGAGGAGCTGTTTTGACTACATGGAGTATTAATATGTTGTAATGATCAAGGAACCCTGCTGGGGATGTGAGTTAAGCATTTGGCTGCTAACTGAAAAGTTGGTTCTTCAAACCCAGTCACAAGGTACTCTGCTTTCATAAAGATTTATAGCCTTTAATGTACATATGTAAATATATTTATATATGACAATAGGGATATGGGCCTATGATAAGTATTAAGGTAGCAGATGGACATTGGGCTTTTACTCTAAATACACCGTTAATGCAAGAATACTTTTTTTCCCCCAATAATTCAGCATTCTGTGATGCTCACCCTACCAACACAATTGCTGAAGCCAAAATGGCTGCATAAAAAAAATATGATAAAGAAAGATGATGGTGCCCAGCTATTAGAAGATATAGCATCTGAGTCTTAAAGGTTTGAAGATAAACAAACAGCCATCTAGCAGGGAAACAACAAAGCTCACATGGAAGAAGAACACCTGACTGTGTGATTATGAGGCATTGACAGGATCATGTATCAGGCATCAGTAGACCCCAAAGAATCATATTGATGCAAATGAGGTGGGCCAGAGTGGAGACCCAAAGTCCATTTGTAGACAATTGCACATCCCCCCACCCCACAGAAGGGTCACAAGGAAGGGACAAACCAGTGAGGGTCCAGTATAGCACCTATGAAACATATAACACTCCTGTAGTTCTTTAATGCTCGAGGAATTAAGCAATATCATGACCTCAGTTCTACCTTAAAGATATGGCTAGACCAGAGCATTTATATTGGCACAGATAAGAGCTCTTGACACACAGAATGCAAGACAGATAAACCCTCCAGGAACAGTAGAGGGAGTAGCAATACCTACCATGAGTTTAGGGGAAGTTGGGGCAAGAAAGAGGAGAAAGAGAGAATTGATGACAAAAATTAGCATATTAACACCCCCCCCCCCGGACAAATAAGAGAAACATGGGTGAAGGGAGACAACAACAGTTTAAGATATGAAAACAACAATAATTTATAATTTACCAAAAATTCAAGGGGTTGGTAGGGTGTGGGAGGAAGGGAAAAATAGAGCAGCTGATAACAAGGGCTCCAGTGAAAAGAAAATGTTTTGAAAAAGATGATGTCAACCTATGTCCAAATGTACTGATGCAATGGATGTATGGACTGTTTTAAGAGTTGTAAGAGCCTCCCTTAAAAATATTTTATTTAAAAAACTTGTTGAAAGGGTCCTGCAGGTAAGGGGGTGGAGTGCCATGTGCACAGGTGGAGAGGTTGAATGTGACGGGAACATGGAATAAAGCTTCCACTGAGATGAATCCCAACAGCACTGCCACCTGCATTTATCGCTTTCCTACCTCTTGTCAGCCCTCTGCCCAAGGCCCTTGCAAATCTCATTTGGTAATGGGAAGCTGATAGCAATAAGTACAAGAATGAAGATAATGTTCTAAAATTGATGGTGATGATTACACAACTTGTTTCTAATATGTTGAAACCAGTGAATTGTATGAGGAGTGAATTTAGTGCTAGTAAAACTTAAAAATTACAGAAAACAATAAATGAATTTCTGTAGGAAAAATACTAACAACCTTTGAAATTCTCTAAATGCAGCTCTGCACTTGTCCTGTATGTCCCTGGGAAACAATTAGAAGGCAGTTGCATTTTTATTGAAATCTCTCTTCCATGAGAATAAATTTTCAACAAAAATTGAAAATCAGAGATTTTCAACCAATGCCTATGAATAGGTTTTTGTTGTTGTTGTTGTTGTTTGCTTGTTTGCATCACTGCCCTCTGGTGGTCATGGGAGCTACCCAGTACTGCTCCTGAGAGCCGCTGCTGGCTTTGAACTGCCAAGCCCGCGGGCCGCAGTCCCGCACTCAGCCACTTATGCCACTGGGGCTCAGCCCCTATGAATAGGTTTTACAAAGTCTAAGACACCTTAAAATTTTGTGGGAAGTGAGTATGTATGTATGTGTGTGAGAGGGAAGTTTCATTATGTAAGTGCACATAAATATTGGACTCTTTTAATTAGCACCTAAAGTGATCTATGATGCTTTAGGTTCTTCTCTCACTTGCTTTTCTAGATGGAAGCAAAAAATAAAAAAATAAAAACAAGCTGGAGGCTGAACATTTAAGTGATTTGGCCACATACAATTTGGTACCCGTGGGGCTTGGCATTTCTGCTATACCACGCAAATCTTGTTTGGGGACTGAAGCATGAAACAAGCCCTCTTGGAAATTAAAAACTGGTCCTGATCCATATAATGTCTGGAGGTTGAGGCATTTTGTCTTCTGTAAGGAGAGAATAACTAGTTCTTTGCCTCCATTCTTTTGTCTCCATCAGATCATTGAGTGTTAAAAAGATGTGGCTCATACAGTCTCTTGTTTCACTGAGAATCTCAGGGTTCAGGCTGAGGACGGATGCCCCTTATGAATGCTGTGTATCTCTGCATTCTCAAAGTCTTGAAGCTAAAATGGGTAGTCTTCCCGTTTGAGAAGTGAAGTTCCGTTTTTCTTTGTTTCTTCATGTTTTTTGAACGGTTAACACTAACAGTTTATTTTGTATTCATCCAGAAGCTTTCTGGTTAAACGCGTGCTCACACTTGTGCATGTGACTTGAAAACAGAATGCTGCGCACATTTGTCCTTTGTCTTTCCCGCATTACGCTGCCCCGTGGAGTTATCAGCCGCCATTAGTGATCTGGCTCACATTTGCAAAGGGCTGGCAACCTGGAATGTAATCAGAGAAGTTGTGGGATCATTTACTCAATTAGACAGCATGCTTGGTCAAATAGAGGGAGAGTAGAAAGGAGGAAAACTCTTGACACCATGGGTTGACACTGGCTTCAGAAATGGGCTCAGCTATAAAAAGATTGGGGGGTGGTGAAGGACCAGGCAATGTTTGGTTCTTTGTACGAGGGGTGACTATGGATCGGCACTGACTGGACAGTACCGAACAACAACCAGAATGTCCCTTTAAGCCCGTTAGCCAATGCCAACCATTCTGTAGTGAAAATCTGTAACCATATGTCTTTTCATACATGGGCATGGATACCTGTAATACCTCTGTGGGTTCTGTATCTGGAAGTGGAATTGGTGGGTCAGAGTATAGGTTTGTGCATCTCAATTAACTTTCCATTCTCTCTCTCTCTCGGCATTTATCCCACACCCAAACTTAAAGAAGCATTTGTGGTTCAGCGTTAGATTTTGCATCTTCCTTACAAGAGACGGAGGTTTGATAGTCAGTCAATGTGTCTCATGTGTAGACAGCACTCACTGGCCTCTGGAGGATTGCATGTTGCTATACTGCCTGGCAGGTGCCAGGGAACTTCTCACGTTAGGAAGAAAGCATTGGTGTTCTAGGTCTGTAAAGCGGAAATCCACTGTCATGGAGTTAAAGTTGAAATATTTGTTGTTGCTTCAAGTGCTATTAAGTTGGTTCCAACTAATATGCAGAACAGAATGAAAGGCTGCCCCGTTTTGCCCTGCTCACCACTGTTATTATCATGTTGGAGCCCATTGTTCTGGTCAAGGTACCACTTCATCTCCTGGAGGGATCCCTCCTTTTCACAGACTCCCTACTTCAACAAGTATGATTTTTGACCACCAGGAAGTGATCTCTCTTGAGAACATGTTCAAGTAAGTGTGCAAAGTCTCACATCCCTGCCTGTAAGGCATATTCTGGCTTTATCGCTTCCAAAACAGATTGATTTTTTCTCCTAGCCGTCCATGATCCTTTTGATATTCTTCACCAACATCATAATTAAAAGACATCAATTCTTTGGTTTTCCTATGCAGTGCCCAACTTTTATGTGCATATGAAGTGATGGAAGATAAAATATTGAAAATAACCAAGCCCTCAGGGTGACGACCCTGGAAACCCTGGGAAGCACCACTGTGTGACCCAGAGCTGACCATGAGGACAGTGCAGGACTGGGCAACACGAGGAGTCTTAGGGTCAAACTTGATGGGAGGTGACCATAGCAACAAAACACTTATTTATGTATTTTCAGATATTTGTTTTTCAATACGGTGCTACACGATTGGCCAAGATTTAAACATTAATATTATAAAAGCAATTATTTAACTCTAGTCATTAAATAAGAGTGCAAAGGATTTAGTCTTGCTTGAATTCACAATCAGTGCTCATAAAGGTGGCAGTCAAGAAGTCAAACAATACATTGCACTGACATTTTTAATACAACACAAGACATTTTTAAATAATCGAGGAACAAGAATATCACTTTGAGTACTACAATGTTCTTGACTCAGGGCATGGTATTTTCAATAGCCACATGTGCACGTGAAAGTTGACCATGGAGGACCGGAGAAGAATTGATGTAAATGAATGGTGGGTCCTGCTAAAAGAACAAACAAATCTGTGTTGCAAGAAGTAGAGCCAGAGAGCTTCTTAGAAGCAAGGGAGATGAGATTTCACCTCACCTACTTTGGCTATGTGGTCAAGAGAGTCAGACACTGCAGACGGATGTCATGCTTGGTAAAGTTGAGGGGCAGCAAAAAAGAGAAAGATTCTCAAGGAGATGGATTGACACAGGGCTTGGAGCAATGGGTTCAAACATGAGGGCAAGGATGAGGATGGTGCTTGAACAGGCGATGCTCTATTCTGCTGTACACAGCGTTGCTAAGAGTTGGAAATGACTTGATGGCATTAGCCGTGAAATTGACCTCATTTTAAATTTCATATAAAACAAAGTTCCTTTTGCCTAAGTAACCTTTTCAGGTTTTGTTTTGTTTTTAACTGCTTCTGAATTGCTGTCTGCTCTAAAGTGAAGTTGGCTCATAGAATATAAGCATTCTATCTTTTTTTCTTGAATATTTGTTGTCTCTTATGAAAGCTTTTTGTAAGACTTTAAGTTTCCTTTTGAAGAGTGCTTTAGCTTACTCGTGGATCCCAAAGATTTTTTTTCTTAGTTAGCAGTTGGGCTGCTAGCTTCAAGGGCAGCAATCAAAAATCACCAGGAGCTCCTCCAGAGAAAGATGGACCATTATACTCCTGGAAAGAGTTGCCGTCTCAGAAACTCGCAGAGACAGGTCAATTCTGTTCCCTAGGGCTGTTCTGAGATAGCAGTGAGAAGAGAGGAGACAATTAAGTCCACAGTTTTGATTTAATTTTTACAAAGGGTGTGAGCCTGAGATCAAGTTTCTTATTTTTGACATCTGATTGCTTTAACACTCCTTGTTGAGAAAGTTACCTTTTCCCCTCCCCTTTTTCACATTTCTCAAAGATCAGTGTAGGGTTATTTCTAGGACATTTATTCTGTTCCACTTACCTCTGTGTCAATTTCCTCACACCCATGCCCACCCAACGATCCAGCCTAGTTTGCTCATTGAACTAAACTCAACTGACCAGCACTCAATAGGTATCCCATCCTGCAAGAAGTTGGGACTGAAAAAAAGTCAGTTCCTTTTTCTATGACTTGTGTTTAAACAATTTGTGTTTGCTTCCCTCCAGTTATCCTGCAGAAGTTTATCTGTATACATTAGCATTTCTACTGGATATACTTTTCTGTGTTTGCATGACTGTCTATTTCTGCATGCTGTATATCCAGCATGTGGCAGAGTCTTGTATGAAATAAACTGAAGGAGCAGTCAGAGATTTTTTTTTAGTTGCTTTGTAACAATTAGTATGCTAGCATTTAATAAATGCTTGGTGAGCTGAATTGAACCAAAAACAATCAAATTGGTGCTAGGATTTCCAAGAGCAGAGTTGGCTAAATTGCTTCTTCTTTACCTCCAGTCTGATCCTTAATGATCTTACTAAAGTCCAGTGATGGATGAGCAAAGCATAAAACGCTTCGCTCTCCTCACCTCCCAAGACCCAAATGCCGATACTTTTCATGCCCTGTTGATTCTTTTCCTCCTTATAAATGATAAGCTTGGACATGGTTTATTTGAAGTGATTGTATTGATCTTTACTCTTGGATGCAATTGGATCATCCCCTTGCAGCAAGTTGTCATTGACTTTTCCTTGGTAAGAAGGACACTAAAGATACGTTTTAGGAGAAAAACAAGACCAATCTAATTGTCAGTCTAATGTGACCAGTTCCATGAGCTGGACTATTTAAATAGACATATTTAACTTTTATCATCTTTTTGGATAGGTTCTTTTATTTCTTTTTTTGAGGGGAAGGATCTTATACAAACAGGTTTGTAGAGGGGGAAACACATATTCAAGTATTTAGGCTTTTGATTCAAATAACACATGCATTTTAAACGTACCACAGAACCTGAATTCAATGGTCGCCAATGCACCTCAAGCACACTATCTACCTGTCTACAAGTAGAATTTTGTTACAGTCATGATGCTGAATAAGTTTCAGTAGAACTTCCAGGCTAAGCAGTCTAGAAAGAAAGGCTCTTGGATCTATTTCTGAAAATTAACCAATGCAAAACTGTTAATGACCTAAATACCCAATCAATCATAGGTATGACCTGTACCAGAAAGCATTTTATTTTATTGTTTAAGGGTTATTTCGAGTCTGGGGCTGACCGGATGATGGTGACTAACAACAACAACAAAACAACAAACCACAACAACATTTAGTACACACATACACATGCACACACACAAAACCTAAGAGAAGAGAGCTAGCTTGAAAGCGATACATGTTCTTTGCCTTCACCAATTACTCCTGTTATGAAGTGGACACAACAGTATCAAATATCTTGCAAATTCCACAGAAGTATAATAGAGTAGAACTGTTCCATAGACTTTCCAATATTGTGAATTTTTGTGGAAGCAGGCTGGCATGTTTTGCTCCTGAAATGCAGCTGGTTATTTCAAGCCACCTACTTTTGGGATAACAACAAAATGCTTTATCCATTGTGCCACTAGGGCTCCTTTATGATATACAGCTGAGTAAACAAAGCAGGTAATCATGCCATACATACAGCAGGTTTCTACTCTTGTAAGTAACTTTTGTATATGCACAGAAAAATATAAAATTTGTCCTAAAATTGTATGTTCATGTTTTCAAATAGGAATCATTATTTTGTGTCCATTTTTCTGAATATTTTGCTCACAGTTTTTTTATTATACTTAAAAAAAGACAAGTCTGAGTCATTTTACAAATGAGGAAAAATTGAAGTGAAATTAAATTCAGTAATTCTATAAATTAAATAAGCATTCAATAATTAAAAATTTTTTTGCATTAAATAATTTTAATAGTATCATTTCATCCCATCTGCTCTGCAGAAAGCACTAATACTTCTGGCAGGATTAGCATCATTATTATGGTTGTTTTAATTTTTATTTCTTTTTTTGGGGGGACATCTTAATTTTTATTTTTTAATGTCTATGGACTGATCATATTTTAAGGTCTGAACCCTTTCCATGAGACCATTTTGTGTTTTGAATTTTTGTGGATATCATGTAATTTCAATAAAGGAAAACATGCTGCAATTAAGGGGAAAATGAAGCAATATGAATTTTGACACAGTTATGTGGGATATATATGTCCCAGGTGGACTTTGGTAAGAGGTCCGGTGGGGGTGATTCCGCTTCAGATACACATCAGTTTCCACCTAAACATACACTACAATGGGGATACCTGTTTTTCAAGAAACTTGAGGGGTTGAAAATATTTGTGAGCGATATACACAAATGTCCAACAAGTCATAAAAAGGTCCATCAATAACCTTTCATCATTAGTAATTGAGGCAATAAGGAAGAAAGTATCTACTCCAGGATAAGGAACAAAGGTGGCAATCACTTGCCACAGAGAGAGTTGAGTGTACATACAGCTACAGAGTATCCAAAGAACCAACAGGTCTGTCTTGGAGGAAGGACAGTCAGATGGCTCCTTCGAAGCAAGGATGGCAAGACTTTTCCTCAAGTTCTTTGGGCATTTTGTTAGGGAGACTGGTCTCTGGGAAAGGGCATCATGATTGACAAGGTGAAGGGGCAGCAAAACAAAGAGGAAGACCTTCAAGGTGGAGTGACACAGTGACTTCAACAATGGGCTCAAACATAACAACAAATGTGAGGATGATGCGGTACCAGGCCAGGCTTTGCTTTGCTGCACATAGGGTTGCTATGGGTTGGAACTGGCTTGACGATGCCTGACAACAACAATCCACAGAACACACTTTTCTCTTGCCCCAAATGATGAAATAAAAATGAGTTACATAGTGAGGAGGGGAGCCTGCAGAAGAATAGCATGATAGAGAAGGATGCAAGTCTTCTAGCTGGGCAACTTCTTGCAAGTGGAGTCATTGCTACCTCAGTACTGTAGTCACCAAATGATGGGAGAACACTAAGCCATCTTCCCAGCATCCGTTAGTTTTTCACCACATCAATCATCTCTATGAGTGCTTCGAAATTCAAATCCTATAAATGTATGTGGACACTCCCCACAGTATGTCTAAGGATTCACTGTTGTATTTCCATTTTAAGATTGAGGTGAGGGATAGAGCAAGCTTGTTCGCAACAGAACTGGGGCTAGCCCCTGAACCCCTCAAAATCCCTGTCTGACACTCTTTTCAGTACTCTGTAATTCTACCTCAACCTTGATCACAGTGTTTCAATGCCAACGTTTCTGCCCTCCATGGCCATGTGGGCAATTACTGCTTTTTGTCACAAGAAATAAATAAGATGGTGACAGGCTTCTGAAATTGTGCCTTTTGCAGTCTGGTACTCAGCTTCTGCAGTCCAAAGATGGGTTATATCTGGTGATATACTTGCCATAAGCTATGTTGATCAATTTTCCTTACAAATGATTTCTAATATGTAATCATGTAATCAAGCACTCTCATTAACAGGATGGGCCTTGAATCAGAGTGATGGGGTGCAGCAATATTTTAAATAGAAGATGATCACACAGTCATTTATTTTGAAGTCCAATTTTCAGGATTGGAAACTATACTTTAATGGCAGCTTAGTGATTAACAGCAAGCTAAAGGTGACGCTCCACAAGCCAATGCCTTTGATGTCAACAGATTGTACAAAAATAGATGGTTTGCAAAGGACTGGTAGAGCTATAGGGCTTTCTGCAAAGCAGACAGTGCAAAGAATACCAGATTAATCACATTCAGGCAGCAGATTGTTGAAAAAGAATGGCTTTGCCTACAAATGGGAATTGCTACCAGCTTTCCCAAGCCACTAAAATCACCCTTCCATCTGCTTAGGTTTATAGTCTTGTTGCCTTTGGAAAATTACAACACTGAGCATGTTTTCCTGGAAATCTGTTGTCAAGCTGAATATTCTGGGCCATAGAATGGTGACAATGGTTTTGGAGTGTCCCTGTAAGAGAGTTACAACCATCACATCAAAAAAAAGGTGCCATGGTCCTTCAGGTGTCCTCAAGCTACAACCCGTGGGCCACATGCAGCCTGTTGAGGATGTTTATCCAGCGCCAGGTATTTTTGCCAGTGCTGCCTGTCCTGCTTAGCAGTCAACTCATCCCTGGTCCACAGTGAATTTGTTCATAGCTTTTTTTTTTTTAAACTGTAGTCCGGCCCTCCAATGGTCTGAGGGACAGTGAACTGACTCCCTGTTTAAAAAGTTTGAGGACCCCTGTAAATGGCACAAATAGAGCACATTGGAGAAGTTCTCACCTTGACACAGTCCAATGGCTGCTTTGTTCTTTATTTTCTTCCTCCTTTTTTCCTCTGTATCCTTTTTCCAACTCACTCCAGATGCATTGTTATCTCAATACAAGGCCATGAGGGACCTGAAGAGTTCCTGCAGATGGTGGAATGCCCATGAAGAACTTTATTCTGCTCTATCTCCAGGTCCTTAGTTCCAGTTCCAGCCCACGGTGGGAGATCAGTGCATAGCCTAAATGCATGAATGAGTGAATGATGCCAGCACTTTCATAGAATGTTGTAAACTTTATAACCATTGTGTGCTTTATAAACTATATTCACTGATGTCATAGTCACAAACAGCGCAAACCAAGCTACCGTGGAATCAATTATGACTCATAGTGACCTTATAGGGTAGCATAGAACTACTTCTTAGAGTTTCTGAGGTTGTAAATCTTCACAGCAGTGGAAGGACTGCTTTTTCTCCCGTAAGCAGCTGATGGGTTTTAAAACACTGATTTTGTGCTTAGCTTATCGCACAGTGTTACCAGAGGTCCTTCATAGCAACATGTGAGTATAGAAAATCAGGTATTAGATTTCAATGTCTGAGTTCAGGTTTTCGAAGAAGAAGAAGAAGAAGAAGAAGAAGATAAAATGGAACTAGATATGTGATATATTGGCTGGGTCTACTGCCCTAGAGGAAAAATGAGAAAGCAGCAAAGTAGCCTGGGAAGCCGTCAGCCCAGCCATCCAAGAGATAGGGCAAGGAGGAAGACTGAGGAGGAAGCTGTATGGAGACTACCATACCGTTTTTCTTTGCTTCTTTTATTTATTTTTAACTTTTATAGGGATTTGAGGGAAACTTCACAAAACAGACTATCTTTTGATCAATCACTCTGCTATGGAATTCTAAGCAAGTTCTGGCCAAGCTGATGAGGAGCCCCAAATCCCTGGCTTGAGGAGGATTCCTGTGTCTCTAGCCACATGTCTGCCTAAACGTTCCACAATGCTATGCTCTGTGATGGCCGGGAGCAACTGATGGTGCCAAGGCACTGATGGATTTCAGAGTGTCAAGCTCGGTGAGTTGGTCTCCCTCCTGTGGAGATCTCGGAGGCACTGCCTCGTGGTCACCACGTCCTTTTTGAGGAATAAGTTGTTCTAGGTTTGGTTCCGACTTAGAGTGAACCTGTGTACAAGCCAACAAAGCACTCCCCCGCCGTGTTCCACCTCATAATTGTTCTTATGTTTGAGTTCATCCATCCATCCAGTGTGTCAATCTATCTTGCCAAAGCTCTTCCTCTTTTCTCTTTCCTGCTACTTCACCAAACGTTATGTGGTACTCCAAGAATTAGTCTTTCCTGACAAGATGTCCAAAGTACAAAAAATGAAGTGTCATCATCTTTACCTCTAAGGAGCACTCTATTTCTTTCTAGAGAGACTGGTATTTTCCTTTTAGAAGCCCGTGATATTTTCAAGATACTTTGCCAGCACCATAATTCAAACCCATCGATCGATTCTTCCTCCATCTTCCTTGTGCAAGGTCCAACTTTCACAAGTAAATGAGGCCGTTAAAAACACTGTGGCTTGTTTCAGATGCACTTTAGTCTTCAAAGTAACATTCTTGCTTTTCAATACTTTAAAGAGGTCATATGGGTATAGTTTCCCTGATTGGCTTCTAACACCATCACTAAATATCTATTCTGATGAATGTGGATGCAGCTTTTCTTTTTCTGACTTGAGTCCCCTGAAACTAGGTGAGACAGATCTCAGGATAAAACACACAGTCTTTCATACTGCCAAATCTACCCAAGTCTTCATACACTAGCTGAAAGTTCGAGAACTCCACCTCAACTACACTTTTGACTTAGTAAACAGTCAAGTATGATATGGTTGAATGGCTCATAGAACTCAAGGAAGTGATATAATTACAATAGCAGCTTTAATGTATGGAAAAAGAGCCCTAAAATAGTCCTCAACATAGAAGTTTCAAGCTCTAAGGAATGCACCATTTTCCCATGCACTAATATACTTTTACCACCCATGTAGCTCACTTGAGCTTCTGATTCCAGATTTTTGTTGGTGTTTCAAGACATAGTAATAAGTGACTGGTTCATCACCCATGTGGTTATCAAACTAATATATTTTGGTGGATTTTTCTGGAATAAACAGCTCAACACAAGATAGATGCCTTTCATTATGATAACCTATCAGACATGATCTGGAGTCCCCTCTCCTTGAATGATAAGTATTATGATCACTCAAGGATTTGGAGACTACTGCTTAGAAAGCAGGTTGTAAGGCCCTCTCTGTGGGGGGAAAGACAGGGATGACAACTCCCGTCAAGAGATACATTCTCAGAAATTCACAAGGGCAGTTCTACCCTGTCCTATAGGGTTGATATGAACTGGCATTGATTCAAATAATGTGAGTGCGTGAGAATCTTTACAGACAGAAGCTGAAAACTCAATCTACCTCCTGAGAAGGAGTGGGTTGGTGGGCCTGAAATTTCCTGTAATGATTACAACATGCCAAATGTAAAATAAAAGCCTTCCATAATTAAGTAGTACATCCTGCTCTACAGAATCATCCACACTTCTCTAGGGAAATAATGTTCTTTGCTATAGTTTTCAAGGGTATATTCCCTGACCCTTGATAGTGCTCGGCAGAGACACACAGTATATATTTGTCACTGTTGAATGATGGATGTAACATTGTCCTTGGCAGAGACCTCAGAGAACATCCAATGTACTTTAAAATATAACAAACATGGAACACTGAACACTTGCTTCAGATTACTTGTCACGGGGATGTCTTCCTCCCATATAATGCTCCCTGTAGTCTGAGATCTCTGCTCTGTCGACTTCAAAACTAGTTGCCACCGAGGCAGTTCTGACTCTTGGGGATCCTATTTGTAACAGAACAGAATGTTGCCTGGCCTTGTTCTTCCATCCTCATGCTCATTGGTTTACTTCAGCTCATTGCCTCAGCATGTGCATTTTGAGTGCCATCTATTCCAACGGTCCTTCTTCAACCTATCAGACATCATTCTGTTGTGATCTGTAGAGCTTTCATGGGTCAGTTTTTGGATGCAAATCTCTCAATCTTTCCCCCTCATCTCTCTAGGGAGTCTGAAAACTCATCTGAAGCCTGCTTCCCATAGGGGACCCTGCTGGTACTGCGACATAGCTTCTCCAATCACAGCAACATACAACTGCAGTAGGACAAACAACTGCAGCAGGACAAACAGAAAGATGGGTGGTAGAAGTATAGCACATTCATATTGAAATCTTTAGGACCCTTCAAAAAGGAAGACTTCAGCAGATTGAAAGCAAAGTCTCACAGAAGATAGAGCAAGGATATAAATGAATTATTTGCAGAAAAACCAGTACATGAAACCCCATACGATAGAGTGATATTTGTGGGGATTTGAAAGAGATCCCCACTGTCATACAATAGATCCCAGAGAACCAGAGGGAACCGCCAGTTTACAAATGCCCCCAAAGACTGACTTTTAGGGGCTACTCTTCGGTGTTGGAAGAAGTAGAGTCAGAGGCAAGGATGGTGAGATTTTGTCTTACAGACTTTAGGTATATTGTCTGGAAATACCAGTTCTTTGAGAAGGGTATCATGCTTGGTAAAGTAAAGGGGTAGTAAACAGGAGAAAGACCCTCAAGGAGATGGATGGCTATAGTGGCTGCAACAAAGGTTTCAAGCACAGGATCAATTTTGAGATGGAGCAGGGCCAGACAGTGTTTTGTTCTGTTTTAGGTAGGGTTGCTGTGGGTCAGATCTGGCTTGATGGCATAGAACAACAAACAATGACAGCAATAGCAACAGCAACCACTGTAGTGTTGATCATATTATCTATTTATTACCATTTATTAAGCGCCAATTGTGTTCCAGGCTTGGTGCTGGTTCTCTGAAGATAATAGCAGGAAAGGGCGAACTCCAGGGAAGAAGCAGGATATGCACAAGTACAGTTACTCTGGAGAAGTTGGAAGATTATCAGGGAACCACTCAGGGTGACAGGAAGTAGACTAGTCAGATAGCAGTGAGAGGACTCCTTGCCAGTGTTCAGAGACAAGGAGGAGGTGCCACTGTGAATATCTGAGGATAAGAGTTCCGGGCAAGAGTTTGAGCAAGTCTGAGCTCCCAAGTAAGACTACGTCTTTGAGGAGGAGGAGAAAGGTCTGAGAGGCACAGGGGCAGGTGTGTGCTGAGTGCAGAGAGGTTAGATCAGAGCAGTGGCCACAGCCAGACCCCGCGGGGCCTGATAGAGCAGAGCAAGGAGCATGGGTTTTATTGTCAATGGGTCAAGTCCCTGGAGGTTTTTATGCAGTGGAGTCACGACCTACAACTTCCTCCTCCACAGAATGGGCAGTGGCACCACAATGCACGAGCTCTGATTTCTTCTCTCCCATCATTCTCTTGAATCCAGAATGAGAAGCCTGAGTGTGATGCTTCCTTTCTGGGTGGTCAGCAAAGCTCCAGCTTCACTGCATGGCTCTCAGGACTTCAGGTGTTGTAGCACGCGTTCAAAAGTCAGAACAATCAATAAGTCATGTAGATAGGCATTGAATATTGTGTTGAAAGTGTTGATAGCCCCCCTTAAGGAAATGCACACCAGATTGCTAAGGGAGACACCTGGTCCAGGATGTTAACTTTCTTGTTTCTCCATCCTCATCAGGCTCAAATCTCCTGGGAGACTATGCCGCATGCAGCTATACTGAGCAGACAGAAATTCTTTATGCCGAAAATGGTCCAATGATTACTGATCTGCTTTTTTGCATTTTAAGAGGCTGCTGGATAACAATGGATGCTTATTGGTCCAGGTGTTTAACATATAGAAACTAATGCAATTCCAACAACTTTGAGATGTTTTTGATATTATCTTTCCCATGCACAGATGGGAAAACTGAGGACCAAAGAGGTTGATTGTGTTACTCTAGCTGCTAGGTGTTGCGATACAGCAGAAAACCTCTGGACTCCACTTTCAGATACATGGTCTCAGCAGCGTGTAGTCTTTGATCTCCGACCTCTCCCTACTTTCCTCACATAGCTTACTCAGCTGTGAAATGGAATCATAATAGCTATGTCAAGGAGTTGTGAGCATTGAGAGACATTATGTAAAGTACACAATTCATTACAAGAGCACACTCACCACATATAATGATGCTTTCTTTGCAAGTTTTTGTTAATATCTCTCTCTATTATATATAGTGATATGATTGCCCAGAATATTTTTTTAGTTCATATATGCATGAGTTTATTCCAAATAAGGCATGTTTAACACAAGTCTACCAAGAGAATGTTCTACAACATACTTTGGAGAGTAGCAACTGAGGTGTGACTACTGTTGTTCTCTCCCTGTTCAGAGGGAAGAGGAGTGAGGAAATCCTACAGCGCATGGAAACAATTTGCCCAGTATCCTACTGAACCAGACAAACTTTGGTTTAGGCAATTCCATTAATTTTGTTCAAAGTTTCATTTAATTGTTTGAATACATTTGCGTTACAGCAAATTCTCCAGATTCTGTCTTAACATGTGTGTTTGAAGGAAGGTGTGATGGTACATATTGTTTTCTTTAGAGATTAGAAAGCAGTGAGTTGGAAATTTGAACAAGTGATGCTAATTGTTTTTTTCCCCATTTTGTTTCATGCAATAATAAATGAAATAAACTAAATATGTATTAAGTGGTCAGATCTGATTCAGTCACTCTGGAGAGAAAGGTAGATGAGAGATGTAGTTGACTAGCTTGATCTCTCAAGGAGTTTGTGCAGAAATTACCCAGGAAGGGTTGCTGCTGGGATGGCAAATGCATAGTAAGATTGTGTGTGTGTGTGTGTGTGTGTGTGTGTGTGAGAGAGAGAGAGAGAGAGAGAGCGAGAGAAGGAGGAGGAGGAGAAAAAAATAGAGGGAGAGACAGAGAGGTAAAAGGAGAGGGAGAAAGAGAGGGAGGGCAGAGGGAAAGGGAAGGAGAGTGCTTTTAGTGGGGATTATGATTCAAAATAAATAAAATCAGAATCTTTACAATTGGACCATTAGACAGCATTATGAAAATGGACAAAAGATTGAAATTGTCAAGGATCTTATTTTATTTGCCTTCGCGATCCATGCTCATGGAAGCAGCAGTGAAGAAATGAAGATGTGTTGCATTGGTAACAGATCAAGAGACAGCTTTGTGACAAGAACAAGGGTTCAAGATGGGGAAAAGCATGCATTAGGTTTGCATCTTATTCATTCTGCATGCTGAGAAATAATCAGAGAAGCTGGGTTTTATTGAGAAGAGTGTGACATCAGGATTGGACGAAGGCCTAGTGACAATCTGACCAATGCAGATGACACCAAATCACTTGCTGAAGGAGAGGAGGACTTAAAGTACTTGCGGATGAAGATCAAGGATTGCAGCCTTGATTGTGGAAACATATCAGTGTAAAGAAAACCAAATCTTCACAACTGGAACAGTTGCAACATCATGAAAACTAGAGAAATGGTTCAAATTGTCAAAGATTTTGTCTTCTTTGGACTCAAAATCAATGCTCATGGATGCACCAGGTAGAGATCAAAAGATGGATTACCTTGGGCCAATCTGCTGCATAAGACCTCTTTATTGTGCTGTAAAGCATGCATGTTACTTTGAGGACAAACATGCGCTCAACTCAAGGCATTGCTTCATATGCATGTGAAAGTTGGATATGGAATGAGGAATAGAGAAGAAGAATTGATATATTTAAATTTCATTACTGGAGTAGAATATTGACAT